>CABFOQ010026362.1:0-23401 GCA_900660455.1 Gephyroberyx darwinii | reverse complement strand
CAGTGGGTTTTATGACTGTGTTTAATATTTTTAAGTAGGTGATAGAAGGCGTTTCAAATGACAAGAGTGCGAAACAGATGATGGGAAATTTTCTTGTTAAGCGTGTTGTTTTCTTGTTAAGCGTAAGTAGGAAACTTGGATCTGGTACCCAGGGGTTGAAAACTTTCATATGGGCAGGATATCATGACATTAAGTCCTATAATGTGGAAAACCAAAAGTCAAAATCATTGTAATTTTTTGCACTTACCTGCTTCACAATCAACCAAGGGACTCACACACGCACTTGTTGATCTGGGAATGAAATGAAAATATACTGGTAACTGGAAAGTGACACTTCACTTATTCACATCATTTATTGAAAACACACAGATTTTACTTGTATTTTGATTGTTACCCGTAAAACCAAGTGGCTGTATCACAATATAAATATTTTGTGGTAACATGCACAGGAATTTCTTTAAATATATCCTTGTCAGTCCAGCTGTCCTTATCACATCAGTTTGACTGTATTCAGTTCAAAAGGACCTATGCACCATCAACATTTCATTATTTCCTCACTACCGCTTTTGATGCATAACCTATTGAGTCTACTGCAGATGATATAACAGGGAACTGAGAACAGGAACTCCCAAAATGGGACCAATTGAAAGCATGGAGAAGACCACTGGGGCTGCTGTTTGCAATTACACCAGAATTATGTTCATCAGAACACAGTAGCATATAAATGAAAAACTCCTTCAAGCGGCATCTTCAAACTGCTGTTTAATTCAGATGTGCAGATGTGCACTGTGGTTAGCACTTTCTCAACATTATAAAGCACCAAGGATGTGGGGTTACACTTCTTCTGTGAGGGTTGTATTCTGACCTGCTGCTATGAGGATTGCTGACAAGCTCCACTGTGGTGAGTGGCATGTTGAGATTGTCAGGGAAACTGTCTTCGGCCATGGAGCCCAGGTCGTGCTTGCCCTCCTCCCTGGCAACCTTGCCAGCAGCTTCACAAAACAGGAAAGAGAAGATAAGCCAAACATTGCACCCCATTATCGAGTAACAAGGCATGCGAGTGCATCAATATGGACTTGACGGCGGGGTTTTCCGTTCTGCCAATTACTGTCTATTACTGGTAAGGACTTTCCAAATCCCACGAAAATCTTGCAGCCATGAAGTCTGGTAATATTTCCACCAAACACACATGGAATGGTTAGAAAATAAATTCAGCCCTGAGCTCCTAGATCAACTGTTTTTAACTGAACTGTTCATGAAAATGCATGCTAGACTAAACTAGCAAAACTAGCTTTAGTTTTATTTCATTTTTTACAACATACTGATAAGTCGAGGGCTGCATGCTCAAATCACATGTGCAAGCTACAATCATTCTTTTATATATACATATTTTATATACATTGACAAGTGTTTCATAAGTGCAGTATAGGCACAGATGAGTGATGTAGTGGTAAATCAGAAGGTGGGTAAACTGCAACCTCCAATCGGTGATCATCATAAGGCAAACAACCACAAATTCGAACAAAAAAACAATTACGTTTTCAGAAAAGCATTAATTGATGCTTATTTTTCCTTAAAAGAGCATATATCTGTTTGATGACACTTGATGCATACTATGCATTTAGGTTAGAAAGAAAAAATCTCAACCTGATATGTAATTTAGGTACTGAGTGGTATTTTGTTAATGAGGCCAAAGCATAGCTCATATGCAAAACTATGAATGATGACAGAAAAGTCATGAATCTTACCAGTGAAAATGCGTTCATCAAACATTCTGGAATATAAAAAGGAAAACAGGCCATTAGTCACTGAGCTCCAAGACCGTGGTAGCACTCAGGGCAAAAATCATGATGCAAATACTGTACACGTGATGGAACACAGCTTGTTGTAGACAGAAGGTGAACAATGGTAAAACTCAAGTAAAAAAAAAGCTCTTTAAACAATCAATCCATCCAATTCAGTCATCCTTTTGTCTTTGCTGAATCTATTGTTAAACCATACTTCTTGACTACTTCTACTTCCTTTTGGCAAATGTCACTCCTCTATGGAACTCAGAAATTAACTTCTCCCATTGTAAACATAATAAATATCTGACTTACTTTCTGTAGATATAGATAGCGTTTCCGAATGAGCAAAATAGCAAGAAGGCTAGAATTGGACGTCTTTATAAAATATCACCAAGTCACAAGAAAACCATTAAAACTATTAAAAAAATCAACAACCCAAGAATAACATCCAGAGATCTACAAGCCTCCATTGCTGTATCTGCTGTCATGTCCTAATATATGGAATAATGACCACCCCATGTAGGGTTCACAATTTTTTAATACTCTACACCAAAGTTTTGCCAAGGACATAAGCTTAGTATAGCATCCACATTGGAATTATACTGTCAATACTTCATTAGCAGGTAAAATCAACAGACCCTAATGTCAACCGTGCGACTGAGCTGATTGGCCAAGAAAATGCCATCAAAAACCTTGGCAGGCCTGTGTCTGGAACATGGCAATGTGATTCTGAATTAATCGCATTTTCGACCTTTCCTAACTGCATTAACACAAATGAGCTGCCTGCAGGATTCGTTAAAAGACGTATTATCTCAAACAAGGCACGGCGTCTCGTTTAAATTAGCCCAAACAGATGGATAGAAGAGCACCATGACATTAGTACAATATGCTGGAATGGGGAATTCATTTGGGATATGGGTGGAAGTGGTTTACCAGTCAGTAGGGTGTAGTCAGCTGGAAGAAGCAGAGCCGTTTAACTGACTGGTGATATGAGCTGGCTCCCTATCTTATCAAAAGGAAGTTCTAATTTCAGAGGCCATGAAATAGGAATATGATGTATACTATGGATTTGTCCCCTAAAGATTTAAATCAGACTATAGGGTAAACTGGGCTTAGATGGGTTAACCATCTACTACCATCCTGGAATTACCCAAACACAGATACATGTGGGTACCAAGTTTGAAACAAAGAGGAAATGCGGACAAAGTAGTACACCATTTGTACTCAAAACAACCCCAGGATTCTCCGCTCTACGCCATTTCTTTCCATTTGTAATTCCAAGCTTAAAGCTTACCGTTTGACGATGAAGCGAATCCCGTGGCGCTCGTCCAGGATGCGTTTGAGCTTGGGCACTCCGTAGGTGCAGGGCCTCTTGAAGGGGATCTGGTCGGGGATGCCGATGATCTCCACAGCCCCCGGGTCGCAGGCTATCTTCCGGTAGGGCACAGGCACCATGTGATCCAGACCCAGAGCCTCAGCTGGAGACAGAGAATGTTGAGAAACCAGGCTTCATAGAATAATGCTCTAATGATAAAGAGATTCACTTAACCACTATATGGTGGTGCTTTATACATTTTTACGCCTTTGGTATTTTCCAAGCATCCCAAACATTAAGTTAAGAAAGAAAGAAAGAAACACGCAGTAAAGCAGCCTTCGGCGGGGTGCGGACTCAGTGTGGAGATTTATGTAAATTAAGATAAGTCCAACTAAATAACAAATGGATACTAGAGGAATTTGAAGACTGCTGCTGTGGGCCTGCTGGATACATGTATTTGTGAAAACAGACCCCAAGAGCCCTAATGTAGGAACAGCTTTTCAATTTGTAAAAAATGTTTTGGAGCTTTCTTCACATAATATCTATCATGGGTCATCACTGCAACTGATGTTAAACTTGTCACGCTTGCAAGCATTCTCTCTTAATCAGCTGTTTTTTCTTTCAACTGTGCTTGTCTTCAGACATCTTTAGAAGAATTTAAATGACGACAGCATTTCTTATGAATATTCAAAACCATGGTTTTGGCACCGTTATCAAGTTTAAGGAACACAAGACCAAAAGGGATGGACTTAGCAGGTAATGAGAAATACTAAGAGTCCATAACCAGACGTCCCGTCACACAGGGATCAAACCAATGCACTGACCCTAAAGCACCTACAACCAAGGATACTCGTACGATCTGTAGGTAGCTGTGCATGCTTCTACACTCTGGTTAGAAGTGGCTGAGATACCTAACTTTGTCTAAATTGCACCCTTAGTGTGACGATGGTTAAATACAATCAAAATGGAAAGACAGTGGGTATCCTCACCGTATCTGCTATTGAACAAAATCTGAACGCATTCTCTTAATGTGTTGATGTCCTCAGTTTCCCGAATGAAAGAGTCCCATTTTTCTGCAAGGAAAGAAGGGGAAGAGGCAAAGCCTGATGGTAATTCATGGACAATGAAATGTAGACTCACTTAATGGACTTTCAAAATTACTTTAGTTTGAGATTTAACATCCAATTAAGCTTTATTTCATTGTACTGCAAAAGATCTTCCATTAATCTTTTCCATTTTCATCTACTTAATGTCTACATGGGAAACAATCTTATGATACAAAAGTGCAAAAAGTTATCTACCTACTTTTTATTTAAACAAATGAGACAGATAAGTGAAGCAAATAAACAAGTGTTAAGAGGAAGGGTCAGGGTAGTGTTTCTTGAAGAGGTGGGTTTTCAGTCTGTGGTGAAAGATGGGCAGCGGCTCTGCTGTCCTGACATCAGTGGGGAGTTCATTCCACCACTGTAGGGCCAGGACAGAGAAAAGCCGTGACCGTGTAGATCGGCCGCAGGGGGAACGGGGCAACCAGTCGCCTTGAGGCATTCAAAGATAGATCCAAAGATAGATTTGCATAGACACGCTTGCGAGCAAGTCTTGCGAGCATTAGCTGGTGAATTTTGCACTCATAAAAGCCACTAGAGTGAAGCATCGACTAGAATGCTAGTTTAGGGATTAGTCAATCTCACAGCCAAGTGAGGGATTCAATTGTTTGGTCTGTCCAACTTTTTTGACCAATACAGAAACAGCCATGTATGTATGTAATATGCATTTCAAATATTTCAGGGATTTATCACAGGTCGATTGGTGAGGTCAAGCCTACCTGATTTCTCATGTACTATGGAAAAAAGTAGCCTCTTGGAAATGTGGATACCAGGAGGACTCTGACCCAGCTCACCAGGTAGTCCTGTCGTCTCATCTGAAAATACAATAGACAAACAAATACTGTGTATCATAAACAATTATCTACCTTCAAAGTGACTTATAAGGAAAGAGAGTTGAAGTCCAGGTCTAAATCAGTCCCTGATTAGATGGCTACAATGAAAACCAGCAGGGCTCTGGGCCCCCGAGGACCAGGATTGAGAACCACTGATATAGCGTTCTGTGCAAAGCAAGGGAAAGTTATCTCAAAGTTAAGTATCGCTTTGAATAGCATAACAAGGAGTGCTATAATCTGGCTTGAAAGCACACTGCAGATACAGCACACTTCAAAGCACACTGCAGGTAATGCAGTTTCACGCATTATAGGAATTTTCTAGAAACAAGTAGAAACAATGCAGTAAACTCCGCTAGTATCATGAAAATGATACTTGAAACAGTCTGACAAAATTCAGAGACTTGCTAAAATGGATATTTTTTTGCATATCAGCATTGACTATGTAAATAACTAAACACTACCATATAAGTGGCTATCAGAATTGGACACACACACCCCTTACCATTGTTAACACAGTCCTTGGCAGACGTGCCCTTCTCTGTCCCTGCTGTCCAGTTGCCCAGTCTGTCCTTGCCCAGGTTGAGGAGGGACATGGGTTTGAGGTCCAGCTTGCCGTCCGGGTGGGGCTTGGAGGACATGGGCATGCCGTACAGGAAGCTGGACAGTACGGAGTTGCTGGAAGAGGCGGGACTTGATGATGTTACTACCTGGGCTGTTGTCTTTCCTGGGATGTGGCTGCTTGGCGTCATGATTGCTGGGGAGGAGTTGTGGTTAACATCTGTACTGGACTTGGCTTCTCGTGACAAATCTTCTGTTTGCCTGTTCACAAAGATGTGATAAAATCAAGAAGACCGTACAGGCAACAGGTGCAAACATACAAAACTATACAATTATATGCGGCTTACTTCATGACATAGCCTTAACCTTATTTTGAAAAGCAACACCACATATAATGTGTTCAGATTGAGAGAGCAATGGCCCTCCATTTCCCACTTGTAATACTGTTCCGTGAACAAGGATGTTCTGGTCAGTTCATTTTAACTGACTTGTCTAGCACTGCCTACCTGCACTGTTTCACTTCTGCTTGTTTTTGCCTTCTATTGCCACTGCTCTCTTCCTCATTTTGTCTTGCAATGACCCGCAGCTCTCACTTCCTCTGATTCCCTCCTCGCTTAATTCCCCAAAAAGCAACAGGTAATCAGTCATATGAAATCACAGTTACAATACTTAATTGGGATATCCATCATAAATACTTTTAGAATAAACAATGTCTAAAAATAACCGGATTTCAAATGTTAATGTTAATGTTGCCCTTTGGTTTGTCACCATTCAGAACTATACTATTAGCCCTCTTAGATGTGACAATGGTTATCAATGGAGAGACACACATGGAGAAGAGCACCTTCAAACAACAGTCCAAAATGGACTGGGCTAAATGTGAAATAACCTTTGTTCTTTTTACAACTTTAGAGAAGATGCAAATGGATGTTTGGTGGTTTTCTTGGCAACCAATAGACGCTGATCCAATTAAGCCTTAATGAGGCGTTCACCTCGTATCGGTTTACAAAAGCCATTGTGCTCAGTGTGGCGGCACGTTCTGATGAGCCTGACCAGCTGTAGTTAAATTTATTGATATGGCATTTGCAAACTTTAAATGCACTGGGAAGTCACAAGATGATCATACCAAAACCTGTTTCCACAAACTACACATCGTAACAGAATCTAGGCTGTGGACAGGCCCAGTCTGGAAATTCACAGCAGGCAATGACAAAAGATGGAATATTTCTACTTTTTCCATCGCTCCTTCTGCCATTGCTATCAACCTCAACATTGTCGGATTTTACCATGATTGCGTGTTGAAAATGAATAATATCTGGTTTGCCACAGTCACTTTCTGTGAACACACAGAATGCCGAGTGCTTTTTAGACAAATAGTTTTTCCAACAAGAGTACCGATGCGGACACAGACTCCTTCTAGACGCTTCTGAACTCCTTATGAATGTGAGTTGATGTGAGGTGAGAGCCGCACCGCTTTGACACAGTTTGTAAACTCGCCTTTTAACTGTGAACTGGATACGGTGGCTCTGCTCCAGGATCTTCATTAGTGTCTTAGTGTCGTACTCGGAGGGCTTCTTCAGGGCGACTCCCTCGGGCAGGCCGTGGGCCACCACGCAGCTGGGGTCCTTCAGGATCCACTCATAAGGCACCGGGACCAGGCTGCTCTTTCCCACGGCCTCACCTGCATATCAGCACAATATGGATATTAAGTGGTTTGCTAGATGCATAACTTGTGAACCTTTTCTGCCCTGCACTGGCAAGCTGAACAACCGAAGCTGGTTTTATGATTAGAGTGAGGACAAATTTAGTTTTTTTAAGGTGTATGTGACTTTTGTGTATGTGAATATTACAGCTATCAAAATTGAAATACCAGTAATTCCAGAACAAAAAGTTTAGTTTATCCACATCACTGGAAATACTGCTGGGTACCAATAGCATAAAAAGTACAACAACATGGTCCATTAGCCCTATGTTTTTTATGGATTATAAAACACAAGTAGAAAACACCAATTCCCCCAAAGAAACTTGAGTTCTTGCTACAGCAAATTCTAAGCTCTTTTCAGGAGTAGCAGCAGGTAATCAAATACTAATGAGGGTCTGTTTCAGAGCTTTCAGGTAGATTTTGTGTGGAGTGGAGTATCGAGTGGAAGGATAATGACAGGTAATTAAGATGAACGCAATCGTTTTTATTGGATAAAGTGGACTTTCTGGGGAATACACATTTTGCGTGGTGACTCCTTACTGTAAAGCACAGTGAAGACTTCCTCCACCATCTTCCTCAGAACAAAGATGTTGGATTGGGCATCTGATGGAGCCCTTGGTTTCCCATGCTCACCCTCCTTACTCAGCTTGCTGAGCTCGCCTTCCTGAACTTTGGCGTGGGCATTTGCTGCGGTCAAAGTTTGCAGGCAGGGAACCCCTGAAGGCAAACGACAAAAGTCAAATCTTGCAAATTCCTGTGAAGTTAATAATAACAGGTACACTGGCACGTTTCAGATGCTTGCAAGGTGCAAATAGCCTGAAATGTGAGGTGGTGTATGTGTGAATCAGTATGAGATCTTCAAAGTATGAAGGTTTGTCAATGTTCTACAGGGTTTCTAGGAGCTAATGCCTTGTCTGAGAGGTTCACCAGAAAACTGATGATTGAGAGACTGCTTCACACCAAGTAATGAATATGTCACCTACTGTTATGCTTAGAATGTGTCATTGCAGATTGCGGATAAATGTAAAGCTTTTTCTACAATAGCTGATTAAGTAGGCTACATTAGGTGATTCAGTTTAAATCCTCCTACAACAGAGTTTGGCTTGCCATTTGTCAAATCCTAAACTAAATTCTCTCTATTTGTTTTTACTAAAAAAAAAAGCAAGCCAGAGCTTCTCTTCCCTGTAACAGGATTGAAAAGCTATTTTCACCTCTCACAAAGGCTAACAAAATGATACTTAGTAATGAGAGGTCACAACCCCTCAAATTGGTAGCCTATAAGATACATTTGCTGTTTACCTTAGTGCTCAAGGCTCAACTTATAGCCTTGCATGCTTTTTTTTTTTGTGATGAGGCTGAATATGAAATCAGAAATTGAAACTGGAATTGTGCAATAATGAGTGCCATGGGGTGTGTGGTGTGACCGTCTTTGAGGCCTACAATATTTAGTCATAAGGCACTGCAAAATTTGGCATTTGGCAAGACATAAAAATACTGCAGAGCTGCAAATATGTTTTGAACATGGGGCATTCAGTAATAGCAAGAACAAGTTTCTCATCTTCTTGCTTAACACTCAATGTTGTACATGGTGCAC
This sequence comes from Gephyroberyx darwinii, assembly GCA_900660455.1. NCBI lineage: Eukaryota > Metazoa > Chordata > Actinopteri > Trachichthyiformes > Trachichthyidae > Gephyroberyx > Gephyroberyx darwinii. The sequence goes on along the minus strand of CABFOQ010026362.1, from coordinate 14,509 downwards.
ATCAATTAACTCCCACTTTTATGCAAGTAATTGGTAGGCTAAATAGTTTTGCTAAAGGAGAGGTGCCCCAATAGTTTGTTAAATGGAAGGTTTTATGTGGTAAAGGACATTGGCGATTGTCGATTTGACAATTGTATGTGACCAGCTGTAGTTACCAACAATGTGACACTGGGCAAAACTGCAAGCTGCTGCAAATATTGGTATGTCTTGGCTGAATTTGATCACAAAACTGCAAAATCCTACAGGGACGGCCTAACACAAGTGCATTCTATCGAATCACTGCTATAGCTGTGATTCAGTGAACAATGCTGTTTCGGGTATGAATGATAGAAAACAACAGCTTTACCAAGCACACAGGAGAGCATAACTTACGGCAAAACTTGTAGAAGTCTGTTTGGATTTCCCTCCTAGAGTTAAGGAACACTCGTCCCTTTTCTGTGCCCACAGCAATCACACTGTCCTCGTGCACGGTGACACATGCCACCTCAGCATTAAGCTTTGACATGGCCATGCACTGCAAAACAAGGTGATGATAGTCATCTTTAACTCGGGAACAGATGTGCAACTCAAAGGGATCTTACTGCATCAACTGCTAAGTAGGGCTGGGCGATATGACTTTAAAATGATATTGCGATACTTTTTAGGTAGAATGACGACATACGATAGATCTCGATATAGCTTAAATCATTCTATTTAAGGTCATAACCACATACAAAGTCAGACATTGAAGTAAAACATGCTTTATTCACTCAAATCAGACTTGGTTTTTCAAAATAACAAGTGCTGTCAGAATTGAACAAATGTATCAAATAACTGGATCCAGCACTGGCTGCGGCCAATTAAGGCCGATTGCAGCCGGGTCCTTTTAACCTGTGTGTGCATGTGTGAACGGGAGTGCGTCTGAATCAGAGTGAGAGCCTGATTGAGTGCTTGAGTCCGACGTGTGGAGCGGAGAGAGCGAGACCAGCAGCGGCGACCGACCATGTTCCCGTGGGACGCAGCCGGGGGCAAACTTGCAAGAGCTGCCCAGTCGGGGTTGGAGCTGAAAAGCGGACTGTAAGCCTGGCGGCCAGCAGCTTTGGTGCTCTGTGGCAGACCTGCCGGGACACAGGGGAGGTGTGCTGACCGGGAGAGACGGAACTGAAAAGTGCCCGTCAAGACCGGGTCCTTTATGTTGCTGGCGCAAATAAAGCGGCCTGTTGGCTCGTTAACTCTCCACTCCTGCCTTAGTTTTTGTCTGACGCGGCCCCAGTAGTAGCACAACTAAACAATAACAACATAAAAAGCTTTTTAAGTACAAAAGAAAAAACAAAAATAAAAAAGGCACAGTCTTTAAAAATGTGCAAAATAACATCTCTGTCTGACCGCTTAAATCCAAAGTATTTCCAAATAGCGGAGATGATATGACTCATTTTTGGAACTAAATTACCTCCACTAAATGAGTCGTCTTCTCCGCTCTCAGCCATTTTCGTTTACTAAAGCCTACCTGGAGAATGCCAGTAGGTGGTGGCAGTGCACAGGGAACGGTAGGAAATGAAAAATAAAAATAACGTTGAAACACTGCAAAAAGCCGAATATCTTGATATGAATTTTCATATCGTTCAGTAAAATTATATCTGTCATATCAGAGAACCCGATATATTGCCCAGTCCTATGTTTAAGGTAATAATTTTGCATAAATAAATATCCGAGTCTTTATTGCCGTTTGATATAACACAACAGTAATTCAACCTATACCCAGTTGATGGAAGCTTTTACATTTGCTGTTCTAAACAGTTGATCTAGCCACCGTGGCTGAACGGACAAAGAAAAGAGCGCCACCTACAGAAACTCAAACTCCATCAAACAGAAATCCAAGGAGAAAGACGTCACAGTACTGGACACATGGTTTGATTGACAAGTGAACTCTGGGAAGTGCAGTGAGAAACACCACAGGAATGACTGCTTAGCACCAAAGATGTTGCCAAAATAAAAAGCATGTGAATCTCGCGGATTACTGCTTTAAAGCTAACTACTCATTTGCTAAGAGTTAATTAGCTGGAAGTCACTACAAAGTAAGATCTTCAAAGCAAAGCTGCTTAATCACCCCTCTCTCTACTTGTTTGGTTTGTCCTTGTCACTAGAAAGAAGTTGTGTAAGGTTTGAGTCGGGACGTACCACTGAGTCGAGGGCGGACACCAGGCTGGTGAGGATCTCCTGTCGAGCAGACACCAGCGGGGCCTGAGGCTCCGCTCGGGAGTTTGTCCTGATGCCTTCACATGCCAGCTTCCTCATCTGAGCCATGCCTGTGCTGGGACCAAAACAACACAATTTAGTCAGCCAGCCACAGTGCTACAACCTGTATGTGTTTGGTAATGCTGATAGCAATGAGCTGCATTTCAAACAGGTGCTTCTGCTCAGGTTGTTTGGTTTACCTTTGAGCAAATAAACCTGTATTCAAAATTCAGCATCAATCTGATATTGGCTGCTGGGAGAGATGAACGGGGCTGGAAAGGGTAGACGTTTTTTTCTCACCTAAGAGGCTTTAAAGGTGTTGGTAATAGCCTTATTTCATATGCTAATACCCAAATCCGCGCTAAAGCAGCTACTTATGATATGCCTTTGTAGGCCAATTAGGGCTAAAATTCACTCAGATTGTGTTATATGAGTCCCTTTATCCTTCATTTCCTCTCCTTGGAAGAGGCAAAAAATGTAGAGGTGGCTCTCAAGAAATGTCAGGGGGGAAAAAAAGAAATTGACTTATAATGACCCCATCTCCTGAGGCTTCCACAACCACAAAGTAGTTGCATCATGGATTTTAAAAGAAACTTGCTACCAAAACCCAAACAGCCTTAACTAGAAACAAACAAACAAGATGGGACAATGTAAATAAAAGTAGAGAGAGACAGATAGGAAAAAATTGCTAGCCTAAATCCAGGCACTGAGTTCTCATGGCAACTGAAATCCGTCTCCTTGGAAACTAATCTTGGGGCATTTGAACAATGCAGTTCTGGCCTTTAATCTCTCCAGACACTGGGAGCCATTATGCTAGCCTCCGGCAAGCCCAAACCACCGACTCAATAGAGAGGAGAGAGACGTAAAGAGAGAGAGTGAGGGAGAGAGGAAGGGAGATGGCCTCAGCTGCACCAGTTTGAACGTGCCAAGCCTATTGCCTGTCTAAATCTGCCTCCCCTGAGGCCACAGTAAACATTAGCCCCCTGCTAAATTATTATGGCCTTGAAATAGATGGCCTCTTTCCCTCATATATTTAAAGGCAAAGGAAGCGGCAAGGAGGAGAAAGGTGGGGAGAAGTAGCACAATGCTGTGACATTTGGTTTGCAAGAGGAAGCCGAAGTGCAATGTCACAGTGTTGTCACAATATTCCTCTAATACTGTGGAGTTCAGTGTGGATTTGGGAAAGTGCACAAGGCTCTCACAAAGCTAAAAAAGGAGACCCAAGATTAATTTGATGCTATCATTAAGATGCAAATCCTGCCGCTGCTCTATTGATAGTGAATGGGACACAAACTTTGTGGACATGGTAACACTATACGGGGTGATTTTCTATGGGGGTTATGGCCTCTTTTTTTCTGTTTGAACCTTTCAGCGCTACAATGCAAGGATGGTTGTTTTTAATGTACAGCACAGTTTTCTGAGCCGACGAAAATAGTTGATGCTACAGGTGTCCCTTGTGGACATCGTGGGCTTTGTCCACAACGGGGCAGTGTTCCTATTAACAGATAGTGATTGAACTGTTTCATCTGATTGATGAAAAAGACATTTCCTTTATGAGCCTCTAAAGCCTACCTCGCCACAATTTATGAATTGGTTGCTAAACAGCTAACTAATAGTAACCATGGAGCTATATATCCATCTAAAGCTAAACCATTTTTTTTATTCTGATGCATGCATCTTACATTGCAAAAAAATCTTTTCTAGTAGCACTTTATGTTTAGCGTTTCACAAAGGCCATAAGAACCTTGAGGATGTACTATATTGTGAGTTGATGTTGATGGTACTTGGCGCAAGCTACTCCTCCCCAGCCACCCACTTTCAGAAATACTGCACTGAAAAAAAGTGAAAAAAAAAAAAAAGTCTTAAAATTGCAATAAATAACGGTAATTGATAATCGTGATCACAATATTAAGCAAAATAATTGGGATTATCATTTTTCCCATAATCGTGCAGCCTAAACAAATCCAGTCAAACCAAAACTGATTCCAGTCCCTCTAACTTTACTAAAGCATGATGGTCTTGTCTGCACTCTTTGCCATAATTGACCTCTGGTGTTCATATCCGTTAAGAACACATGAAAAAATAGCTGAGTATGAGCATCAGTCTAGACTGCAGTTTACCCTAGGTTTAGTTTGTTATGCTAAGCTTTCCAAGCATGAGGGACTGTTGGCCAACATCCGTTGTCAACATCTGTCTCCTTATACCCATAAAACCTTGGGTTTTGGGGCTGTTTGCTATAGTTGATTCTGATTGTTTTCTCACTCCTAATGAACTGCTATTCACTTGGAAGAGTATTTGGAAGAGGACAAAGACACGTTTTCAGACGGTTTTGGTGCCTGAAAATGGCATCAACATGGCTTTCTGAGAAAAAGAAAGCTCTGTCCATCAGTTTTCATTAGACAGCTGGTATTTCAGTTATTGAATAATGGTGAAAAATAATGTGTAACATTTCATTTCTTTAAAAAGATTCAAGATGCAAATATGTGACAAAAATACAGAAACATGCTCAAGTCAGGGTGGGGTGTGGCAGACGCTATCCTACTTATCATTAGAGCAAACAACAACATCATCTCTTTGTTTTCACCCTGCGTTTGAGACCTCAGCCCTTTTGGGAACGTCATCATTGCTCTAACTGGCAATCACCATTTGTTTCGGTACTTATATGTTGCTTAGCAACTATTCAGCATGCAACCACCCCCAAGCCTATTTCAGTTTGTGTTTGGCTGTTTGTCTGTACACTGTGCCTATTTTTGTTGTGTGATTGTTCGTATTGGAAGTTTCTGTGTAGATGGAGAAAAACAGATGGCGAAAATTCTTTTATAGAAAATCAATCCCATAAGTTTATCGCCATTCATCGTTGTTGTGGCGGATTTTATTGGGAAAATGATCAAGATCGTTTTAACACCCAGCCATACCAATGAGGAATCGATTTCTCTGAAATCAGAGTATTGCAGGTTAGCACAATATTTTGGTCCTTCGAAGTACTGATGTTATTTGAGCAGAAATAAACTATATAAAACCATAATTCTGAAACATGGCAATATTCTGCAATGCAGTAAGAAATCGCAGAAAACAGGTTATTCCATTATGGTTCTAGTGAATAAATCTATTAGTAATTAATTCACAGGTTGCATATCAGAACAGGCTTTCTAATAGTGATGCCCTTCTCTCTTGTTCAGTTTTACTGTTCTGTCTCCATCCTTGTTCTTTCTTTTGTTTGTTTTTAGGTGAGACCTTTTAATAAATACCACGGGATTTTGCCCTCTTTTTTATGTATTTATTATCCTTGCAGTTTTAATGCTGTGGAAATAAATGACTGTAAGGGCTTTAAAAACTTTAATGTTATGTTGAAATATTACAATTGCTAATTACATATGTTCCATCAGTTCAAGGCAGTTGCAAATCCACAGCTGTTAGATGCACTTATGCATCATTACGCCACCACATTACACAGCTTGGAATAGTTTACATTTCTTAAGATCTGTATTATTTTTAAGTGTCAGGGACGTAACATCTGTTATAATTGTCCAAAGCTACCTTTCATCACAATACCATCTGAGCTAGGAATTGTTTACATTTCTTGCCATGAGCACTTCGTTTTAGTGGTAGGGAGTTGCCAACCATTGCAGATGTGACAGTTGAAATAGCATAAGGATGTGGCCATAGCCTTCCTAGTTAAAGAGACAGAACAAACTTCAACTTCATACCTATATCTACTGTGGCATGCGAGTTCCCTGTGCTGTTTGGCCTGCATTTTGAATAAAGTGCTGAAAATGCTGCCTAGGCTATAAGGGAAGAGATAAATATCAACTGAATTCCTTATTAATTAAACAGGGCATTATCTGTTCAACTTGCTTACATCCCCTGGGTGCTGATATGTGTTTGGGATAGGGCAAGACTTTATAAATTGCCCATTATAATAAAGCACAGTGGTAGTTGTTTGATTTCATCCTGTGGTAATGGTGTAAAAGTAGCTACCTGTTTATTACATCCGTAAATGATCAGCTCAATACGGGTCTCTTAGCCTTCATTGGAGGGAATGTACTGCGACGGCCATGCTTTAATACTGGGGGTAGGTGGGAGCTCTGAACAAAGAATTCAATAAGTAATACTTGATTTCAATAATGATACTAACAAAAAGGTGAAAAACATATCAATCTGGTACATTACTATATATTAATAGCAGCTTATCTTGTCATTTGTCCATTACTTGAAAAAACCAAAACAAATGTAATGGTTGCATTGGGTGGCTCCTGGCCCGGTGTCATTAATTAAAATGACCATAACAGATCGAAAACAAGTAATCCAGTGGAATACCATGGAGAAAAAACCTGTAGAAAGACAGTGTGTGTGTGTGTGTGTGTGTGTGTTGGGCGTAAGGCAGCCACGATGTGTGTCGTTCTGTTGTGGAGAGACCCCACTACAAACTCCAAATCTGGCAATTTAATGTTGCCTTGTTTATCTGCAACAGTGGCGGCTGGTGACTCAAAAAATGGGCAGGAGGAAAAACAACCCACGGCGTCATGTTATTTTACACTAGTTGGCTACTTAGCTCTACTTTCTTATGTTCAAGTTATGTTATGTTCTTATGTTCAAATGTAGCCATAATCCAACTAGCAACCTAATAATAACCTAATAATAACCCAACCTAACCTAACAAATATCATATTATCATATATCATATTACAACACAAAGGATGAATATAAAAAAGGGGCCAGGTGAACGAGAGGGAAAGACACATCTAATCACTGTGGGCTCTGGATGGGAATGAACCTCGTGTGTGCGTAATGTGTCACGAGAAGCCAATTTTTGATCATGGTTATCTATGGAGTTGGTCGTCCAGCAGTCTTGATCCTCACCTTTGCTGCGTAATCCAAACTGTGGAATGGCTGTGACAACAAATAATCCACAAGATGTTTTTCCCCATCCCACTCTCCGCGTCTGCGTCCATCCCTCTCTGTGACCCCCTCACTCACGCTGCCGTTAATTGCCGCAGCACCACTCTCCTCCAAATCCATTCTCGCCGTTATCTTAACAGTCCTTCAGGGCTGCTGCAACAAGCTCACTGTTGCGTTGGCTAACACAAGTAGCTAGCTACTGCACGATAAAAATTTTTTTTAAAAAGGGAAACGTAAATCTGAAAAAAGGAAATTTGGACCAGCCTCCTCTGGTTGAAAAGGCCTAAATAAAATGTATTTTTTTAGTTTTGTGTTTAAAAGTAGTTCGTTATAATTTATTTTCTCATATGCTACTGTATAATCTATCGCTTTACCGCCAGTTTGTCACACTCACATACAATACAGTGGTAGAGAATTGAAGATGAAATTTGGAAATTATCATTGGACCAACGCGATGTAAATATTGTATTCTGGTTGCTGATTGGTTAGGGAGGACGTGTTACGTGTTTTGGCCAATAACACATTAGCTTGAAAAAAAATGAAGTACATTAAATTGATATAAGAGATCCCACCCTAAGGAGGACAGCGTCCTCCTCTGCCCCCCACATCCATCACCACTTCACACAGACTGCCCTTTCCCCTCTTGCCTGCCCTGCAGGTGTAGCTGTTGAAGCATTTTCATCAGAATTTCAATAATGGGTTTTTTCCAAAGAAGAGAGAATTATTATTTCATAAATGATACTGAGATTTGGTAATGGTTTATTTCAACCAATTACTCTTTTTTATATTTTGATCTCCCTCTTGCCTCTCAAAAATAGAGGAGGAGCAACCTCCTCTGCCTCTATGGACCAGCCTCCTCTGATCTGCAACACACATCCCTTTGACGAAATGTTATAAATAAATGGTAACGAGATCTGTTTTGAAATTGTATTTAAATAAGTGCTGCTTGGTGGGTTATAAGTGTGCTGAATTTACCCAATGATCCGTGTAAAGTCTTTAATAGTATACCAAGTTTGTGTGCTTGCCAATAAGCCAGGCAACACGCCAGATTTCTGAATGACCTTCTCTCCATACAAGAAACAACGGCACACTCAGGGGCCAGGGGTTATGGTGAGAGCTCACTGCACTGGCAAATCTCACTCACTTAAGGAAATAAATGTTGGCAGGCAAACTACTACTAAATGTATCTTTTGAGTCTGGAAAAAATGTATTTTGAAAGGCCGGACCCAGGAGGAAAAAAAGCCAGTGGACAAGGAGACACGCGTGCAACAAATAAAGTGAACGTCTGTTTCAAAGAAATTGAGCCCATGAGTATGTGTCGGTGTATTTTGCAGCCATTTCAGAGCTCTGCGTCGCCTCGGTGAATCAAATCCGTCAGGTTGTTAAATAGCAGGCGAAGAGTTTTATTCCTGTCAGCTGTTTCCAAACTTTGACGCTGCATGTGCTACAAATAGTAGTTTTGTTACTTCGTAACTGAAAGCGAGATAGTTAGAAAACACTACACTACCTCGCTTCAGAATCCGATACAACACATGTAACATTTTAGAATTAAGTGTTAACTGCTTGGGATTTTGCAGAAGCGACCCTCTGGCTGTGCTGGTTTGTTTAGTAACGTTATAGGATTAGATTTAGTTAGTGGTCCGTTAATCAGACAGCAGTCAAGTTATTAGTAGTTAGCGTTATCTTAACACGACTGTTGGTTACATGTTCCAATGCACGTGTTTTGCTGAACTTGAACCGCGTTGTCTGTTTCCTTTTAACACAAATTGACACCATTTAAATTAGCGAGCAAGCTAACATTAAACGTTCGCCAGCTTTGTTGCACTAGCTAGGTAGCCTCAGCCAGCTAATGCTAGCAATTTGTGTAACGTTAGCAGCTGGAGGGCTAAATTAGCAAGCAGACAAACGCTGAATGCCAAACAAAAAATATAGCCTAGCAATCCACTCTCAAGGTTAAAAGGGAGGAGCCCCTCTGGGCAAAGTTACTAGCCTTCTTACACTAGTTAACGTTGCTTGGTTAAACTGACTAACGCTAGTTAATTGGCGTCGTTCTAATAACGCTTACCTAACTGGCCATCTTAAACTGGTTAGCCGTCTGGCGTTAGCCCTCCTGCTAGCTAGCGTTAGCACTTTGCTTTCATCTCCTCCCCCAGTCCAGAATTAGGTTGTAATCTGTAATTTCTAAATGTACAGCCACTAAAAGTGACATTCTCTACGAAGACATACTGCTTGACTGTTCATGAATACTAAAATAAACAAGGAAATCTCACCTTAATTAGCGATTAAATATCCTTGTTGCTGCTGTCAATCCCGGAATAGGTTTATTCCCCGTTTTAATCCATCAGAAACGCTCACAATTCCCATCCACAATGCAGCTCTACCTTCTGGTCAAACATCGTAATCCGAAACATCACAACGTTGATTTCGATCGCCCGTTTTATTATGATTTGGTGTATTATTTCTCAGTTTATTTCTCTTTTTTCCTCTTAACAGGGCAGGGTGTCCCTTTCCCCTTTCTTTGTTCTGTAATCCAGTAAAATTGAAACTCATTCGCCTCCTGCTAATCCCAGCCCAACTCAACAACAGCATCTATTGGCTGCAATTTACATACAAGATTAATTGAGGAACCTCTGGAAAAACCCACATGAAGGGAGGGAAATTTACCTGGAAAAGAATTATTCCTAGCGGGATTTTTTCTGTATTCGGGTTGATTGTTAAAATCAATGTCTGTCACTTGGCTGCAACTTCATACAGCCATCTTTGTATTAGCGAATCCTTCATGAATCTAATCTCTTATAGAATATTATACCATTTGTTTCAAAAGTATACAAGTAGTATACAATTATTAAAATGGAAAACAAAACTATACTATTTTATCCATTTTGTACTTTAGTCGTTCTAACAAAACACAAAAAAACCATTCAATTGATAATATTAAACATTTTGGGATTTATTAATACTAAAAATATACTTCTAGAATCATATATATATATATATGTATAATATATACTTTTGAAACAGGTTGTATATAGTCCATAGTTTTATTGTCATGTTCTTCCTTGTGAACTATTTTAGTCAATCACATGAGCAGATACATACCATAACTGTTATGTTTTGGCATGTCTATGCATGGGATCCATGTAGCTGTTATATATCCACTATAGATAGATAGATAGATAGATAGATATAGTAATCCTATGAATACATTTTAGGGTATGATATAAATATCACAGCAAGAACATACACAATAATGTCCTATAGGTGTAAAATTATGATACCATAGGAGATAAAAGAAATACCATAAAGTATGATAAGGTCACCATAAATTCACTACTGGGGACCACAGCCCCATTATAAAAGTCCTTATAGGAAGATAATAAGAACATTATCATTATGTTGATTCTTCATTAGACATATCAGATTACCAACTAATCAGTAACCAGTTATATAATCCACATAGTATACATAATATACACCCTGCATTAGTATACTTTCAATTACTTTTAGACACTTTTTTCAAAACCACACCAATTAATTTATTTATTCATTGCCTGTTTATGACTACTTATATGTACAATGTGACTATTTATGTATTATATTTGTGACCAGTATCCCACATAAAATGATTTTCTTGCTTCAAACATATTTCTGAGTAATCAAATAAGTCATCACCTATTCATTAAAATGCATCTAATCACATTTGTTTATTTGTTTACTAACTAACAGATTAGTTCGTTTTTTTTAATCACACACAGTGACACTTGTTGGTTATGTTCAATCAGAGCTGTGAAATTGCCTTGTTTGCATTATTAGAGTAAATGGGAAAAAACATCACAGATCTTTGACCTCTGGCAAATAATGAAGTAATATTTTGGGAGGGTAAAATATCCAATAATCCACATCAGGGAATCATTGTCTCTTCAGGCGGTTAGTTAAAAATGTAACCTTACCCTACCAAAATAAAGGACACACCACATGATTTAAGGATGACGTCAAATCAATTTAATGGCTAATATTTGCCTGAGTTGAGTATATTATCTACAAAACAGCCTTTCTAGTTTACAAGTGTTAGTGCATGGGACCGAGGAATGTGCAGATGTTTAGGCTGTTGTATGACTTGACCTCACCTTCAATTCTGTGAGAATAATGACCACCATCGAGCTCTGAAGTACAGTGAAAGCTGACACGCTATGGATCTGCTGTGTAGAAATCTACCGTGCTTTGCCTCAAAAACAGACATACAAAAATAAAGTGTGAAATAAAACACCACAAGTCCTTGCCCACATTGTTAGTATTTAATGACTCAATCTCCGAAATCATTGCAGCAATAATCCAAAGGGTAGGAATCCTCCGTCTGAAAAGGCCGTGTGCAATATCCAATGGAAAATTTAGGTTTTTATCTTTGCTGACCAGGGCCTGCCCTACAATTTTTTGCTCAGGGGAACATCACCTCGAACTCACCTCTGTGTAACATCTCCCCTAAAGCAACAGTAACCTAGAACCAACTACAGTTGGGATCTCCTATTTAAGATGATACATGGATAAAACAATATTTGGAAAATGTGCAGAATGAATTCTGTAGGTTTTGATGAACGGTTGAACTTTTTTAGCAAATTAAATCCAGATGTCAAACCGAGGGAAGGAGTGGAACATATGCTGTTTGGGTTCTAGCTCCTATAACAGCCCTTAAGGTAGCCCTACTTAAAAGGTTTAAGTAATTCAAGAACATTTTGATGCTGCTGCTTTCAGCATCAAACAGGACTGCTATGTCAAACCGTATATATAGTTAATACTAGTGTATGGGTGGAGTTTTTGTACCGATACATAGTCCACTGTAAATAAAATAGGCAATCAAGTAGGATAAGCGTGTAATATTACAGAGTTGACTGAGTTTAATTCACTATATTCATTCTATAGACACAACATCAGTCTGAGCTGAATTCAGCAGGCCCCCCGGTGTCATTAACATCAATCTTTAGTCTTAGCGGGGAGCCCAGTGATGGGGAGTGGCTTAAGAGTCGCTCTGAACGTCACTGGCCGAGACAGCTCACCTAGGGAGGATTATTATAAAGCAGAGTAGCAAAGTAAAAGCAATAAATAAAACTGAGATCCAATTCTTCAGCTCGTCCAATGTTGCCGTCGACCAGTCGCTTTTGCCCCCTTGGATCAAAATTCAGAATTCGTCGGCGAGTTCCCGACGACTTGCAGATTCGAGCTCTCTTAACTATCATGAAGCGTCAAAGTTGCCACGTGTTCTTCGGGTCGTACCAATAATATCTCTTCACCTCCAAGTCCCATTCTCAGTCTGTGTTTTTATAGTACTTTGTGTCTTTATGATTGGCTAATAGGTGTTTTCTGCAACACATAAATTCACTTGAGATAGAGAATCATTTTGGTATTAACTGTAAACGGAAAATTTCTTCAGGAGTCCATCGCAGCATCCGGCCAAATGTCTGGCTTTTCCTTTTAAAATGTACCTCTGCGTGTCCCGATTCAAGCTTCTCTCTTCTTCTCATTAGCGGTGTTGTTCCTGGAAGGCCACAAAACAGAATTATTTCTCAGCACTGAATGGCATTCTTGCATTCCTATTTAATATTGGTATACAGTATGAATACTGGGCTATTACAGTGAAAGAATACTAACATCTTGAGTACAGACTGACTCCTGCTGGTGAATTCCGTTGGCTGAATTTGCACCGTGAACCTGAAAAACACCATCACCAAATGTCAAGGTAGTATTTGCATCGCCGTTACTGCACACAAACGTGACTTAGCTGGTTTACATTTACACCGACAATAAAATCAGATTTCTCTTTCCCTGACCACTCTTTTCTCTCTCTCCCTGCACGTCACTTCCTTGTGTTATAGTTATGTTATTAACACTGGCAGCAAACACCTTGTCTCACTCCATTTAGGAGTATCCTGATAATTCATTTTTCACAAGTATGTCTCTAGCCTCTCCCCTAATCTCTCTTTCCTGTCAAGTTGTTTCCGTTTACAGTTTCAATATGTGAATTGGAGACACATTTAATTTATACTGCTGTTAATGTGGCCAAATGCTTCCCAAAGTTTGGGGGAATGGATTTTCAATACATCTTGAGTGCATTTACACCAGGATTTTATGTGTTTTTGCACTATCCGATTACAATCCAATCACCCAGGATGCACCCAGGTGGAAAGGGCATCACAGAGCGCCACAGCAATGTCCTATTTTATTTTTTACCGGGCTTTTATCTGGATGCCTGCCCATGGCTTGAACCAACTGGTCGACTTGTTGGTTGTGTTCCAAGGCGTTCCTCAGGGCATCCTCGGTGCCGAGCAGACGCTGGCGCAGCCGGTTCACCTCCGAGTCCAAGGCTGAAGGATCCAACATGGAGTACCGCCGATGGTCTGGGGAGGACCGTTCCCGACCCTGAAGCGCACACAAGGGCAGGAAGATATAACCACTGTTAGATGACTAATCGCAACGAAGAAGAGGCAAGGTGTGACATAATGTAAGCAGCTGACAACAACCAGAATGAAAATGGAGAAAGTACTGGTAGAATAGTTGGTAGTAGTTGTTGACGAATTCCCAGAAACTCTGCTCATTAAGCATCAGTATGGAGCACTTTGGCTATGTTGTTGGAGTTTTTGTTAAAGGGGGGGTATTTTACTCATTTTGCGCTATTTAAAACTGTTCCTGGGGGTCTTTACAAGACGTTTGTGAAGTCTATACAAAAAAAATCCTAAAACCAGCTTTTGTAGTGTGTGTTTCAGTCTCATTTTCTCCATTGTAAAGAACAGGCTGTTTTGAGGGCGTGGAGGGTTATGTAAATGAGCACTTCTCTGATTGGCCGCCTCACGCCTCACTCACGGCGTGAGACTCATCGCCTGACGGAGGCGGAGAGCAGAGCGCCCATGCTGCTCAAGGTAAACAAATAAGCTTGACGCCTTAATTTACCGTAACCACGGCCGCTCCAGAACCAACACTGAGACAGTACATGTTTGAGCCGGAGTGTGACCCAGAATGGGAAAAGGCAGCTGAGCGGTTCCACTTAGTTTCTCAATGATAACAGTTCTGTGTAATATTGTACTTTCAGGCGTTGTGTTTGTGTATGTGGGTGTGTGAGCGATGCTCTCTGCTGTAGCCGGTCAGGTTATGGCTCATGTCCATAAACTTATTGAATACAACTTGCAGAGAAGCTAGAATTGACACTTTTCTTGAGCTAGTTAGCCAATATATTATTGGATGCAAATAGTGCAGCGCAAACAACCAAACTCGATTTTACTAATGGTGGCTAAAGTTTACCAAGCCGGACACGTTCGACAGACTAAAACAGACACTGGTCCCAACAAATAACTTTAAGATGAGCCCTGACTCACTCCAACAAATAACGATGTGTCCTGACTCCAGCTTT
>CABFOQ010026359.1:0-16435 GCA_900660455.1 Gephyroberyx darwinii | reverse complement strand
AATGGCTGAGTGACACAGATAACAACATGGGTATTTATGAACCCAGTGTCTGTCCAACACTCCAGGGTGGCAGTGCTTCATTCATGCAGTGTGTGTGTGTGTGTGTGTGTGTGTGTGTGTAGAGAAGGTCAAGTGTGTACAAAGGACAGTTCTATTATCAACCTGTCAGCTGTGCATTGACCTGTTCACTAAAACATTAGTATAGTATATACAGTATATACAATAGAATAAAAAAGAAATAGGAGAAGAGCAGAATAGAATAGAATAGAATAGAATAGAATAGAATAGAATAGAATAGAATAGAAAGAAAAAAAAAAAGCACTTTCATCCTTGCCCTCTAAACTTAATTGCTACATTCATGCTTTTTAAGTGACTTGTGTGTGTGTGTGTGTAGAGGGGTTCAAGTGTGTACCAAGGACAGTTTTATTATCAACCTGTCTGTGTAGAATAGAATAGAATAGAATAGAATAGAACAGAACAGAACAGAACAGGAAAAGAACAGAAAAGAAAAGAGAGCATGGTTGTAGTAGTCTTACCAGCTGACTGGGTGGGAGCGATGTCCTGGCCTGCATTAGATGGGAGGATCTCCACTGGGGCAGGAGGAGAACTCCTCTCAACAACCTCTAACAAATCAAAAAAACAGAGAGAAGAAAGAGTAGAAGACATGAATGCAAAGTTAACAAACATGGTATTTGGATGGGATTCTGACCCTACTCCGTAAATACATGCCAAAACAATCAGTTTGTTTCCATGCACGCTGATAATTTGATCGTAACTGGATTAAAGCAATACTACAATTGTCAATGCCTTAATCCGATCTTGATCAGGGTAAGGTAATAATCGGAGTAAGAATAACCAGGTTAACACACCTAGATCATCTGCTCAATCGTTCGATTTATTAGGGCTTTTAAAGCCTAAGATTTCTTTGGCTTTTTCAAACTGTGTGCATCAAAGGTCACCAGACGCAGCAATCCGGATGTTGTGTTTACAAAGCAAACAATATGGTGCAGTACAGTGGAGTGGCGAGCAGCAGACCGATCATTAAATGATCCATGTAAACCTGGTTATTAAAGAAATCACGTAACTTCAAACCTGGAAACAGTTGTAATCAAAATATTGATTGATTAAGTAATCAGGATGTAATTCGTGTGCAAGTAAATGTACTCTTTGACAAATACTTTCCTCATCACATAGATATTGAAACATTCATTATATTTAAAAATATAAGAACAATGTAGAAAAAATTTATTAAATACAACGCAAGGGTAAACATGTCATTGCCCACGAATTATGCAGTCCCCCACTAGCCCAATAAGTAACAAATATGTCACCTCGTTTTTAATTGTAGCAGTGCCCTTGTTCCAATCAGTGTAATTTTGAAAAAGTGGTGGCTGTGGTGAGATTCATAATTTCGGCAAAATCTGATTAGTGGAGTCATATGATGAACAAATACGAGCAGATGGAAACCGATCTATAGTCCCCCTACCCCCGGTTTCATCGTGCAATAAGTAATAAGAACAGATTATGTACAGTCCCATATTTGTGCATTAATGCATATGACATATAGATCTAATTAAGTATTAATTTATTTGATGTGATCTCAGCTCTCTGGCTTACTAGTTGATCAGCTGCCTTTATATTGTCTATGAAGAATACAGTAACTTTAGACTACTTGGCTTGGTAGTTAACATTTGCAATTGAACCGTGAGCAACCATAGCTTATAGCATATGATATACATGCATATAAGCACCACTGATACAATGTGATTCATTATAGAATGCTAGAGCATGAAAACGATTGAAGTTTAATTTTCTTTTACTTTTTTCTTTTACAAAAACTTTTACTTTCTATATACTGCTCAAAGTGTTACACGTCTAGTTGCCCTGGTTGAATTTGGCTCTTGAAGACCAAAGAAATATATATATAAAATAAAATGCTACTAACACCACTGGAAAAAGAGTATAAAGAGTATAAAGAAGGGCAGTAAAGTGGACACCTGGGAAAGCGGCCTCCATCCTTACGGTGGACACACCGGGAGAGAGCTGGGGCAGCATAGGTTCAATTACTGTCCTATCACTAACGACAGGAACTACCAGCTCCTTCAACGACAAGACACAAACAATATTGCCAAAGGGTCAAGTCACTAGTGCATTGTATGCATGTGTATACGAGTCTAGCCGTAATCCTTTTAGCTTTGCAATTCAGCACACTGCTAATGCCATGCGCTATAGGCGGTGTAACAGGAAGCAAATTAGCATTTGGCTTGCATGGCGACTGACTGCAGACTAAGAACAGAGCAAGAACGGACGGCTTGGAGAGCAAGACACAAAGCAAATTGCATAGTCTTAAAATTTCCGTCTGAAGTTTGTTTTGGATCTTGTCAAAGGTTATTGTCTGAGGTCAATTGAACTCAGATCCTTTCCAACATTTAATACACTTTGAGCAGATGTACTACACACATTTGGTAAAATGTGTCTGTCTCAATGTGGTGCTTATCATATATATGCATCTTCAACAGGCTGCATAAAAGCACAAAGAGCAACAACACAGCAGCGATCATTAACAAAAAGTAAAGATATTCGCCAGTGACTCAGTTCTCAGAGAGTTGACCAGCTCAGAGTCATGCAGCAATATTGCTGACTTCATGCAGAGGTGATGCTGCGACTCCTTAAGGACTTGTGGGCAAACAAGGTGCCTCTCTGCGCATGCAAGCGTCTTTTTTACATTTTAACTTATGAAAGTGCCCAACCTACCTGATCTGGTGCAGTTGTCGCTACTGACAATACAAAAAAAAAAGAAACAATTTTTTTAAAAAGAAAACATTGCTTAGATACATGGTTCTTGTGCAGCTGGATTTACAGAAGATGAATAGAGTCTATTTTATTTTTCCAGAAAAAATCTATATGGATGTGGAGGTGGTGAAGAGGTTCAGCCTCTATAGGTGAGTCCAGCTTTTAGCGTGCTGCTGTCTTGGACACGCTTTTGGATTTCAATCTTCATTCTTGTGTGGACATGATTTCCCACCAGTGTCCATACTCAACACAACAGATTAACACATGCAAATAGGGTGAATCTACGGTATCTCATTTAGTGGGAATGGGACACTCTTCTCTGTTGTAACCCCACATTGTGATTAAGGCTGAAAT
This sequence comes from Gephyroberyx darwinii, assembly GCA_900660455.1. Lineage (NCBI taxonomy): Eukaryota > Metazoa > Chordata > Actinopteri > Trachichthyiformes > Trachichthyidae > Gephyroberyx > Gephyroberyx darwinii. The sequence continues at coordinate 13,288 of CABFOQ010026359.1, read as the reverse complement.
GACGCTTGTATTACGGTATCAAAATATTGCCTAAATGAGATGCAAAGACCTAACCATTTGCCATTTGCTATTAGTTATTTTGAGGCACCTGTTGAAACGTCATCTTTTCCACGACTACCAGACAAATAAGGACCTTCCTTATTTTAAACCCCTGGCTAAATGTCCCGTCACGATTCAGAGGTCTTCAGGTTTTCATGTTATCCCCTTGCAGAGGTCATAAAAAAACAACCCAGATTGTTAGGTCTGAGGCATAACAACACTAAGGCTATAAAATCTCTTTCCTCTCATCCGCCCACCCAGCAAAGCTCTTAGCTCTGCTGTGCCAAGACGCCAAGGTGTAAGGGTGCCAGGCACCACATTAGCCTCTGGTGGCATCCAAACACTATTCTACACAGGTTTGAGCAGTGGATTTCTGTTCGACTGTTTTTTGAAGCCTTCCTCTGTGCCTGGGATCCTTTCGGCACTCCTCTGCTCCAGAGAAGCTTAGCAGTAATTTGGACTCTGTCTGGCTTGGGCTCCGGTGCTGCCAAGTTTCTCTTTCTCTTGCCAACTGCCAAGCATGTCCTGAATAATAACAGGAGAGGGTGAAGCTCCCTTGCCTCTCTCCATCTCCTAGATCCACATCCAGGTTTCTCTCTCTCTCTTATTTTTTATTTGACAGGGTATGGGGGTGGGGTGGGCGAAAGCACTTTAATCCTTGCCCTCTATAAACAGATGTCACTAAAGAGAAGGATTTTTTTTTTTTTTTTGAAAGATCTGGGTTTCTAATCACATGCCAGAAGGGTCATAAATTAAGGTGTCTGGTGCCACTTGAGTGCAGTTATTTTTTGAATAAAGATTGTTGTTCTTCCCACAGCATAGACATTTTTTGTGGACCACTGGCATGATGGCATTGATAAATCAACATCAATGAGTATGCATGTCACACACGGGAGGTGGGCATCATCTGATGCCAGTTACAAGAGCATTTCAAATTAAGTTTCTGTGTCCGACTCCGTTGCCTAAATGGCAGTCCTAATATTTTCAGTAGGTTCTTCAACTGCCACGTCTGAAATGCCTGTGGTAGTACCCTTTATAACCCAGCTGATTGCCCGTAAGTTACTCTTCCTGCTGTCGCTAGTTGTCACTTTCGCAGTTGCAGTGGAAGATTGTTTTTTCCATTTCACATTTCTCTACAAACCAAATTGCTTGTGGACGCTTTTGACAAGCTTGTAGAAGAGCCCTGGTTTCCTGAAGAGGTAAGTTGTGTCAATTTACAACATTAGATTGTATGATTTAGATTTTGCATATTGTTTGTTGGACCCCTTTGTAAGTGGGCTTAATTCTTTGTTTAGGATGTAACGTTAGCGTAGTAGGCCTTGCTAAGTGTAAGCTAATGCTAATGAGCTAATTATCGGTGATTTGATTTTATTACATTATTTGCTAAGATGTTCACAGCTGGCAAGCATGTAACTGATGCTAAATTAGTTTTTATTTCTTGTTACACCTGTCCAACTATACTTAAATAAAATAATAAGTAAATAAGTAAATTAAATAAGTTAAACACCTACTGGTTATGTTATAAGGTAGAAACTCACCTGGTACAATCTCCTCTGGTTTCCCAAAAGCCTCCACTGGTTTCTCTGGTGTTGGCAGAGGTTGGGGGGACGGCAGGGTCACGGGCTCTTGGTAAGTGATGACCGGCTTATTGACGGACGGCTTTGGCAGAACAGTGTAGCCCATCCCACCAGGACATATCTCTTTGAATTTAGCTACATGATATAAAAAAAAATATGCAATCTGAATACAAGTGCTGAACATGATGAAAAAAATCCATTCTTTAATTTAATTTAATTTAATTTAATTTAATTTAATTTAATTTAATTTAATTTAATTTAATTTAATTTAATTAAAATTTTACACAAATGTGAGGGTCTTGATATGATTGTTCTGTTGATGTTGTTAATTATATAGCTGTTGATAATGTAATTTCCAATTTGAGTGGCTAAACCAAAACTGTTCAAGATTACAGAGGTTACAGAGTCTGGAGAACCTCCCTTGGTTGGACACACTACAAGGTTGCCTAAAACTACTGATTTAATCCGGGATGCTTATTTGAATCTTTTAACTTTGAGTGCGATGGCCAAATTGGCACTATAACGGAAATCATGTGTTGTGCACTCACCTTAAACCACAATTTGAGCCCCAGCACTGTGTGCTTTGCAGCTCTTATCCCAACAGAAAGATAAGTTGAAACATTTCATCTTATACATTATTTATTTGTTGATAAAGGGAGCTGAAATGACACTCTTGGCACCATCCTTGTAACTAACATTTTATAACATGTACATGGGGGTCAAGGGTCTCAATTAATTTCCCAAGTAAGGAAAATTCTCATATCAGCACATTTCAGAGGAAATACATTTCATGTTTTTTGACATCGGACAAGAGAAAACCCAATATCAATTGAAATCACAACACCACAAATATCAATTAATAAGACAAAACAACTTGTCCCCATGCAGAGAAGATGGAAGACGAACTTGCTGCCCTTCATACCAAAGTTAGTTGTTAAATTGTTTCCAACCTGGTTGTCCCTGTTTGCCACCACATGGCAGTGCACATGTCTCTTATTTACTTTTTATTTCCGCTGCTTAACCTTGCCGATAGACCCTTTCTTGGAAAAGGGGGAAAAGGGTGTCTTTCAAGCCAAGCATCCTCCCCGACACTTCCTGCTGCACCACAGTACACAACCAAAAAAGAACTGGCAACCCCACAATTTTCCAGGACAGGTGATGTTAATAAGGTTGACCTTTTCCCTTGGAATCAATTATCTCCTGACTGTATCCAGTCTTCATAACCATCTACTGTACTGTACCATGCTGGCAACTCTCAGGGAACTGGCAACCTAGGGGATCTGGCAACCCCGAAAATTCTAATTGAAATCAGGCCAAGGCATCCAGGAATGTGTCAGGACTGCAGACAACTCAGGCACAGACAGAGACAAGGCTTATGCATATTCCAAGACTAAATTCCCTTGCGTAATGGAATGCTTGGCTTGACTTAATCAACACACAGGTATTTTTCAATGTAACTGTAAGTGTGAAGAAACAAAAAACCCTCTGTACTGCATGGAGCACACAATATGTAATTGTCTCAAAAAGAAAACATTAAAAAATATGTGTAAAGGATTCAACTGCATCGCAATAAGGACATGATCAGATAGGATGTTCTTTCTCCTGTTCAAACGCAAAGCGCTACAGTACAAAGGTCCCAAGGAGTCGTTTTGTAACTATCTAATTAGCATTAGCTAAATAACTTGAAGTAATAAAGGGGATAATGATGTTAAAAATAAAAATCAACAACAATACTGCTCTGCTTGCTCTTGAAGAAAAGGATGAGGAGCTGATTCCGAAACGGAGACTAATGTTAACGTAAACTGAGGCGTCTTACTTCCCTCAAGGTACTGCTAACTTTTTTCTCTGTCTGACTGATTAATGTGTGGTGTGGCTAAAATTAACACATGTTCAACTTAAAGTGCCCAGGGAAGCACCCCAAAACACACTGGGCTGAATCAATGGCACATGACCCAAAGTCATTTTGTGGGCCACAGTGCTCTGACAACTTGGTAATGGAGAAGAACAGTCAGTCAGAACAGTGGTTCTGCCACACAAGCTTTTCCCAAAAGGAAACTGATAGTCTCGTGCGGGAGGTACAAAATCACCACGAGAAAATATACGGCCAATCAGTTCGCCTTTTACGAAGAGAAAACTTGAAATATTGAGATATTGAAATTCTCTGTACGTTATGACACACTCAGAGTTCTGTTGGATGACAATCATTGACTATATAATTAGAATGAAAAATGCTGTCAAACTGGCCAACATATCATCCACAAAATAGGTTGGTAAGCTTTTGAATTGGGTCTGATCATGTGTGCATTGCTTGGTAAAGCCATCAAACCCGCCTGCGCTTTGTGCCGTGGTCTGAGCAGGCAAGTGATGCAAGTGCAAATTCCCATAATCCTTGACACCAAAATTGCACTGCACTGCTTGATTGTTACTGGCATACCCTGTGCTGCATCTCCCCTCCCACTTAGTTCACAACGAGTCACTAAAATACAAAAAACCTGGGTGCGCCTGACAAAAATGCCACTTTGCTGGCCATCTGCCATGCACATCATGAAAAAGGGCCTGCCACAATCATACCATTGAAAATAGCTGAAAAAGGCACCAGCATGTTCAAAGAAACACCTTATGTGATCACAGGCTAAGAATGCAACTAACCATAACTGCCTAACTGAATTGTACTGACATAACATGACATGCGGCACTGTAGTAAAGTAAAGACACACAGTGGGGGTATAGAAAGGTCGGTGTGGTGATATCTAGTGTAACAGGCACGTGTAACACATCTAAAAGCGACTACTTAGCAAAGCTGTGAAACTCATGCAGACAGGAAGTGTGTATTTGGATAGAGGAATAAGATACCAAGGATCTCGGACTGTTCCAGGTGTCATTTTTTGGTCTTTCATCCATCTGCAGAGTAATGGCATATGAAGGTAAAAGGCTGTTTTTTGGGGACCCCCTACCTGTTCCCATCAATACTGATTGGGGGCCTCAATACTGGAGAATAAAAGTTGAGTATTCCATATGAATTGAATCCAATTGGGATTTCCTACAGGAATCCTTCATCATGCAGGGGGTGAAATGAAATGGCATCCTTTTTAACACAAAGTATAACAGGCATCCTCCATATTTTGGAGGGAAAATTTAAATAAAACAATCCTTTAGCTACTGTTCATCTCCCTTGTTAATTTATGAATACATAATATTGGAGTTCTATTGATTATACCAATTGTTAATTTTCAGGGTTCAAAACGATCCAAATAAATAATAGTTCTGATGGACACTTTGACTTGACTTTCCTGGGAACTACATTCAAGAAGAATTCATGAGTATTCATTTGAATAAGGAATTACAATTCATACAGAGGAGTCTTTCTATAATTCCTGTACAGAAATCTGTCTGTAAATTCTAAAAATAACTTTCTATATTTCCTGTAGAGATGCCTTTCCATAATTCCTAAAGACAACCCTTTCTATACTTCCATGGAGACCTTTGCTATAGGTCCTACAGAGAAGTCTTTCAGGAGTTCCTAAAGCCACAATATGTTCTGTTCCCTCTTGTATGGCAAGAGCATCACAGCCAAATTCATGCAAAATTACGGCATTTTAATGTGGTATGCTTATCGGCAATGTACCTGTACATAGCTAGTAGAACATTACATTATACAAATCAATTTGGCATATATCCCCAAGTGAACCCCAAGAACCCGATACCCCAACACTTGGGGTTTACTTATTATTCCTCCAATCCTTTTCCACCAAATTACTTTGTGGAGGGTGGTAGCAAGCAGTGTGAACAAATTCTAAATGTTGAGATTTCATTGAAATAAAGTGCTGCTTGGTGGATAACGCTTTACAAGCTATGTACATTTGCAGATTTGCAAGGCCACACTAAATTGCCAAAGTATTGAATGGTGTGACATTCTCTCCATGCAAGAGAGAGCGGCAGGTTTCCGAGGCTTTAGATCCCATAGTGAGCTCTTACAGGACTGATAACTGACATGGCTGCGGGCCTTACCTGTTCCCGGGGGGGGGCATTTGTCACAGTGAGGGCCCCAGGCTTTGCCCACGCTGCAGCAACAGAGCTGTTTGCTCAGCTGAGCAGACACCGGGTGTAAGCACTGCCTCCCCGAGCTGACCAAACGGAAGCAAGCCCCTTTCTCCTCATGGATGGCAGGCGTGTTGGCTGCGGAGGAGCAGCAGGAGGAGGACAAAGAGGAGGAGGGCGGAGGAGGAGGTGCACCGGAGTGTAGGAGACACATAAATGGGGGGAAAGAGAGAAAAAGAGAGGGAGGAGAAATAAAGAGGTCCCCATCACCAAAGCAATCCTCCCTTCCCACCTACACAAAGTCCCAACACAGTTCTAACACATTTCTGAAATAACATTAAAAGTGACAGAAGGAAAAACATATGAAATCTCACGGTGACAGTCGGGCTACCACCGAAACATTTCATATTTACATCTGTTTTGTTTTTTTAAAGAAGTCGGCTCTATTAAACTACTGAAAGCTTAACACAACACACACACACACACACACATACAGAAAAGCGCAGACAAAAAGTTCTTCTAGGTGGGAAAAACGAAAAGGGTTCCATGCCAATGCCTCATGCATCAAACAAAGTCAAAAGCCGGCTCAAATGAGGGCATGCATAAGAGCTTGGTTTAGTTAGTTTTTTTCCAAACATCATGAGGGGGTGTACACCAGTTCTGAACATCCTCGAAACAAAATGGGAACTGGAAACCGCACTATGGCAACGCACCAATGAAACACAGACACACCTCCAAGGGGAAGGAAGAGTGTTATGACAGGTTTTCCTTTTTGCCAGCTACCTTACTGAGAGTAAGCTGTTTCTGTTAAAAAAAAAATCAGGGCCGACCTGATTTTCCCACAATAATCAGATTTCAAAACAGGAATAACTGTAGTATAAAGTTGGTGAAGCTTTGTGCACGCTTGTGAGAGGAATAGTTTGCATGCATTTATGGGTATGAGGGTTCTAGGACTTTCGGAGCATATAGCACTTCCAGAATCCTCTCAAAATGTCGGAATCAATTCAAGATAAGGGCTTCCCAAAGACAACCAGCGTAGTATTCTATCTAGATCAATTCTACAGTAAATATGTAATCGAACAAACCACATCATACCCATCAGATCATAGGTGGACAACACTGACTGGACCATATCCGATCCACACAGTCTCTCAGTCTCCAAACATCTATAACCTTGTGGCTTGATTTCTCAATAACAATTGTGACGGCACTACCAAGCCTCAAACCTCAAGGCTCAGACAGTCGGGAGAAACCGCCCGTGACAGCCAACATGGATACACTCATCCACTACTCTGCTTTCCAGCCAAACCCCTCATTGTCGCCAAAGCCCCATTCCATATTCCCCCCATACCACCCTCACCCATGCCTGTTTGGACCCTCGCCGAAGCCTTGCCACTGCAGTAGCGCCAGATTCCCCACATAGTGTTAACTATCACCCTTGTAAGTCGCTTTGGATAAAAGTGTCTGCTAAATGACTGTAATGTAAATGAAATGTAGCTGAAATTGATAGATTTCTGTTGGCAATAGCAACTTCCAAAAGGCACATCTGATTAAATAGGTCTGCTCATGACTCAATAAGATGTTTTTACCCCCGTCAGAAGTTGGAGGATGTCCAAGTATGGTGGGAGAGCAGGAGAAGAGGAGGAATATTGATTGAGATAGAAAGGGGGAAGATAGAAAAGAAAGGAGCGAGGGTCCAATTGGATTACCCCGCTACATCTACATTTTCATTCCCAGACGGTGGTGGAATTTGGTCACACATGACGTTACCCTATTTGGAGATGATTCACACATGGGATGTGAATTTCAAGCGCTCATTACTAGTGTAATTTTAACCTTTTTGGTTGACAACTTTGTCTGAAAATGTGACTCTTGCACAATCTGAATAGCTTCACAATTACTGTATGGATGCATCACAAGAAATGGGGGAGAGGAAGGATTTACTGTGTTTTGACTCACCGCTACACATGGAATGCATTAATTTATTAGTCTGCGCTTAGAAGGCACTCAAAGTAAATGACTGCGATGGCTCGGATTCCACAGGAAATCCTGGTTGGAATTAGTGGTTACTGAAGGCTTTGTGCTTGCATCACAAATCTATCAACCATGGCTGACACCATCATGGAGGTCCATTTAAGGATTGGTCAGATTCAAATAATGGCTGAATACATAACAACTGGGCTGAGATATCTGTAAAAGATAATCATGGTGTGGGTGCAGTTCTATTCAGTTCAAGTAAATTCCAGTAATAAGTGATAAAGTAGATTTATTAAAGATTTATTTACTATTAATGTATTAAGCTATCTTGCCTTCAGCCCTAATCTCTACTCCAAAACACAGCTGTAGCTTGAGAAGAGTCAGGAAAGTTGCTGTTGCCTAGTCAAAAAGTTACAAGTTGCCAGATGATGTCAGACGCTAATTTACAAATGAATATGTTTACAGCACCCCATTGTTAGTGGAGGGAGCTAAGCTGCGTATGAGAAACGCTGTGATCATCAGACCTCTTTAGATTAAACAAGCGAGCAGCGCAAATTTCCATGCATCAGCATCGGCCGTACAGATTTGTCACCAAATGCTTTGGGAGTCAACACATTGTTCCCCATGGTCTGTTGCTAGGGGGTGCTAACCTAGCAAAGCATCAAATGTTAATGTTAACACACTACTATTAGCCACTGATAACACTAGCTACCAGTTATGTAACATTAGCTATTGTGCAAATCAGATGTGGTTACAACAAGACAGTGATGGTTAGCTGACCAGTTACTATGGTTAGGTAGCTAGCAATCTGACATTACCTAAACACAAAACTGGTCAGATGGCTTCAGTATCAGTGGCAAAATGATCAGTTCCCAGTCAAAAACAGTACAGAAATCAACCATATCTATTCAATTTTGTTGAGACGGTTGAGTTATAAGTATAGAAATGCAATCAGCAGTTCTCAGATGTTGTTGCACAAGGACCTCCAATATGGCCGCCAGAGGGTGCGTTACATCACCTGGAAGTCCTCTATAGTGACTGTCCATATCAGTTACTATTAATGTCATGCGCATTCCAAGTCACACCAACGCATAGCATATTGGAAGGGTTGGCACTTTAGTCCTAATTAAATTGGTTTATTTCTTAACACCATTTTTAACAAAACAGGTTTATCACAAAAAAATGAAACAGAAACATTCTATTGAGACTCAGAGGAGGCCTGCTTTTTAAATTAGATACAGTGGTAACCCCTCGAGTGCAACTGGGCAGGGAAAGGGCAGAGAAAGAGAATGGGTAATCTCCCCTCCATCAACAACTGAGCCACTGAGGTGCCCTTGAGCAACAGTTCAGGATTAAATCCAGTGAAGCATCTCAGCGGCCAACAGTATAAGACTGTGGTTGTATTGGGCAGCAGTTAGGAATGTGTGTAACTGTATGAATGTGAAGCAGGGTAGTGCTGGATAAATCAAGGTTAGAGGTATCGAGGTTAAGGTAGAGAGAGAGAGCAAAAGACAAATTATTATTCTATCATGCTTTTATTATTACTATTATTAATATAAAGAGAGAGAAAGATAGAATGAGATTCAAAGTATTGTCATGGCACGCTGCTAGAGAAATACGAAAATAATGATGCGTTACACCGAGCATGTGTGGAACAGTTGATTCAAACTCTGGAGCGTTCACTCCTTTAGTTACTTTTGTTACTCCTTTAGCTGAAAATGCAGCTCTTAAAAACAATATCTAATAAACAAGCTAGTGGCAGTGTGAACCTAAACGAACCAAATACAAAAATAAACTTCTCAAATTCATGTTTTGTTCACAAAAGTTCACAAAATTGATTGGATTGTCATTTCAATTTATGTATTTTTAACTTCAGCGGTATTCCTCCTTTACTACATTTGGCCCAAGTCAATGGAAAGGTATGAGGGATCCAAGATATATCGAAATCTAACATTGGGGTTTTCAATCACGGGTGATAGATGTGCAAGTTGGGTTGTGTGTGTGTGTGTGTTTTGGGGGGAGGGAGGGTGTGTGTGTCAATAGCGGCTCGTCTCTGATGAATTTCCCAAGTCTCCCTTCTCCATGTAAGGACAAGCCGACTGCTGTGCTCCTTGGATTAACGGGTGATGGTGATGAATGGCCACTCGGTGTTGATTAGCCATGAGATAAATAGAGGAGAACGAGGAGACAACACTCCCCTCGTCCTCACCCACACACACACACACAGGCATGCACACAAACTTGTGGTAGTGACAAAATGGGGGTAGACTTGTGTAGCAACATGTCATAAATTAAAGGACACTGCCGATCAACGTTGATGATCAATCGCGCTGTGCCCCAAAATCCAGAAGAGAATCATTTAGTCACTCTTTCTTCCCTCCATTCCCTTCCTTCCTTAAACCATCCCTTCTACTCTCGCCCCTTCCCCTCCTCCTTCTCCTTCTCCTTCTAGCTGAGAGTAATGAGAGGTGTTGGGTTTGGCAATATATTGTGCCTTGCGCTCCATGCTTGGGGGGGAATCTGATTAATATGATAAACACCATGCTTTCATCCATGCACTTTCATTTGTTTCCCACATTCATATGCATACCATCAAACACGCAGCTTTAGCGGCATTCCCAGCGGTCTTTTGCTATGCTTGTACTTTGCAGCAGGTGGAAAAAGGTAAAAAATCCTCATGTCTTTTACATACATACAGTAATGGGAAATACTAGTCATATAGGAAAGCTAATGAAATCAATCTAAGATTTCAAATTGACAATTACACTCCTGGATCTTCTGACTGATTATGACTGTGGAAGTGAAGAGAGAGAGAGAGAGAGATAAAGACATCATTAGCCTTGAGGACTTACGTATGCATGTAGAAAGCGTGGGGTCGGGCATGTAGCCTGGTTTACACATGCACCTATAGCTGCCAATGGTGTTCAGGCAGTCTCCATTAGGACACACCCCCTGCAGCTGGCATTCATTTAAATCTGTGGATCGACACAATAAGACATAATCAATACCAATACAATTAATTTATGGTGCAGTCGCCAGTCCATTACAGGGCTAACACACTCACACTCACTCATTCACACGTATGGGCAATTTAGATCCTCTGGTCCACCTGACTTGCATGTCTTTGGACTGTGGGAGGAAACTGGAGCACCTGGAGGAAACCCACACAAACCCAATCAAAAAGGACCAGGGCGGCGATTCAAACTCTGTGGCGACTGTGGCGCCATATTGATTTTCAATTTGACAAATGAATTTTCTGTGTGTAATCAACCCTTATGTGATGCATAGATCACAACTGATCAAATCATCTTGAAAAGACCTTCAAAGACCTTCATTTAGGAGCAGTTTTGCCTTACATCACAGTTTCATCCTGCAACTAACATTGCGGTGTTTGGAAATTAGGAATTAGGTTCAATTAGGTTGAAATTTCTACACATTAACTAATAAAATATGAATCTGTATTAAACTGGCAGTGCTTCATCAGTTTTTGTGGGCTCTGAAATTGTGAATAGTAAACAGCTTTGGGATTGGAACTCTTTAATAACGATATGGTCAGTTATTAGGTGAATTAGTTGAACAGGATGAGAATGAGCGTAGAAAATTTTACATTTTTATATTAATGGACCAATTACCACATCACACTGGCAGACTCTAGAGTCTTGGGGGAAAAAGATCAAAGAAGCTGTAATGTCACAAGTGACAACTCCAAAAAACAGAATCACATCATCATAATTTGTCCAAATTTGATTAATAAGACATGGCATTTGGGCCCGCAGGCACCAATATGAGCAAGCAATATGAATTAATTGCAATCTCTCAATCTCCATCTATTCCATTGCATCTTTATTAAATCATGGCCACACGTTTGCTACTGGAAGGTCTCCGTAGTGGTCCAAGCAATCAAAGGTGAGGTTACATTCTCTTAGAATGGAGAGAGGAGCTGGTTGATTTCCTTAGCTCAAGGTTCAGTGTTGGGGTCAGCTCTGCAGGTAGCTTCATGTCTTCAAAAGGGTATTACGTAATCTAACACCTGGAGTTTTACGGGCCGGAAAGTGAGTTTGGAAATCCAGAAAGCTCAGCAACCAAAAAATGTTTGTCTGCAATATCCAACGACCTGTTCCCTGTACATTCATTTCACATATGCAGATAGGCAGAAGAGACAAAGTGCATGGGAATATGATATTGTATACAGTATTTAACAGATAATTTTGGGCTGCTGTAAGGATGAGTTGTTTCAAGAAGACCAGTGATATTTTATGGGGATATACCGCAGGAGGACTTTGTACTCAGTACTGTTAGACAGGGTGAGAATCATTTGGACTCATGCCGTAAACATCACTGCTGGTGAACAAGGGCGTTTCAACCGCTGCTTCTCTCACGGGACAGATGATCCAAACCACCTTTAGACAAAACCTCAAAGTCAGACGAGGAAAAGTGTCAGCGTTTCTCACAACAACGTCCCGTCGCCAGGAATATCAATGACATGCGGTTATCGCATCCCGTTTGATTAAAACACCAAAACATGTTTCCACTGGCCGTGCACACTGTTCCCACAGGGCCACACCCACCACCGCTGCCAGTCATCCCCGACATAAAAATTACCCCAAGGCTGTAAAACACCTCTGCAATGAACTGAGCAGAGAGAGATCGGTTTCAATCTGTGACTGCTAGCGAGATTTTCTCCAAAACACTATAATCTAAGAGATGGATGACATATATTGTGCAGTTTAGTTTTTTAAAGAGACTGGGTAGTGCACTCAGCTTTAGTATTATTTTAGATATTTAGAAAGCTGGGAGGCAAAGAGTGAGAAAGTTCTGGTGGGACTTGATCCTAGACCAGCAGAGGCACTCTGTGGCCTTAAACCCTTTGTCTCTGGGCATCTTTGTGCCTATTATTTAGATAATTTTAAAGATATTTCTGTCCCACCCATATTTGTGGTGGCAAGATGACCTGGTGGTTAGTGAGGTCATCCCCCAACCAGAGGGTCCTGAGTTCAATCCCCAGTGAGGTCATACCTCTCAGTGTACCCTTGAGCAAGATTCTTAACCCCTACCATCTCCAGGGGCGTTGCATTAGCTGGTTGACCCTGTACATAAACTAGCAAAGAGAATTGCCCCCTTGGAGGATTAACAAAGTGTGTACAAAAATTAACAGAGGGTGGAACTGTGGCTAAGTGGTTCAATTCCCAGTTCTTTCTTTGTGGAGTTTCCTCCACAGTCCAAAGACAAGTCAGGTGGATTGGAGATTCTACATTGGCCATAAGTATGAATGTGAATGTCTGACTATCTGCGTTTGCCTTGTGATGGACTGGGGAACTCTCCAGGTTGTCTCCCTGCCTTCCAACCAAAGCATGCTGGGATAGGCTCCAGACCCCCACCACCATGAATAGGATTGAGCAAGGTAGAGAAACTGATGAAGGTAGCTAGCTCTTGCGGACCTGCACAGGCAAAGTGTGGAGATTGTGGTTCAGTCATCACTGTTTCCAGAGTTCTGCCAGGGAACTGTGTGCCATGAAGCATCTGAACATTAATGCCACCAAGCTAGAGCTGCAGCCCAGAGCACTTGGGAAACTAGTGTTCAGGGAGCCCAAATGAACTTGCTGAACTTTCATGCACACATGCATGATAATGTGCGCACACACACACACACACTAACC
>CABFOQ010026356.1:6376-17433 GCA_900660455.1 Gephyroberyx darwinii | reverse complement strand
GGGGGGGGGGGTAAAGGGTAAACAGGCATTTGAGAGGTAGCTTAATTGCTCTCTCCAACAGCGGTTCATTTTCTACCTTTCTCACGCACACACACACACACACAGACGTGGCCAGGGCATGTTGGAGGTTAGTGGTTGGTGAGGCTAATTTTAATGGACAGCATCCCGCTAGGAGGGCCCAGCTAATCCACTGATAACATGAAAGCGTGTGTGTGTGTGTGTGTGTGCGTGTGTGTGCAGCGATAGCGAGTATTAAGGCTGCCAAGTGTGTGTGTGATAGTAAATGCGAGGCACTGATAAAATGAGAGACTACTTTACAGCTGCTTGACACACAAACAGGTCACACACACACACACACACACACACACACACATCATTCACACACAGAACTAATGCACACACACACACACACACACACACACACAAACTAACATGTATGCACACACATACATACAGAAGCACACACAGTCTCCTGATCAAAGCAGAGCCATATGTCTGGCGACTGATGATGAATATGAGAAGCGACAGACGATTAGACAGCTGATTAGCTCTACACTGAACTGTGTGTGTGTGTGTGTGCGTGTGTGTGTGTGTTTCCACCGTCATCAACAATCACAGCTGACAGAACAAATTCAGTAATTTCAATCATTTCAGAGAAAAACAAAAAATGTCCCTTTCCTTCGGATACCCACGGGCGTGTGCAAGCGACCTCAGCACCTGGGCTGACAAATTGATTTGATCAGTGCGTGAACGCAGTCAGTTCAACTTGGGGTTTTCTATCGGCGTGGATGGGAGCATTGCCCGATGTCGCCAAAGAATCCTTCTGCAGAGACTGACGTGAAATACCACGGGAGTCCCATAAAGCAAGACACCATAACATACCGCACGACAGGGATCCGTTGTTCGGAGTGAACGCTTTGACAGTGTAATTGTGCTGCGACTATCTGCCGCCTCCGCAGTGATCTGTTTGGGTTTGGATTTCTCACCGCAGTCACAGAAACACACCATCACTCTGCTGTTATTTTGCAAAGGATTTCTAGCTGCCTTTCTTGCATCAGTCACTGCATGTATGAGAAGATTGTGTGTTTCTATTTTCTTTTCTCTACTCATTAAACTCAAATTAACTACATTTCTTTGCGAGCGTGCACAACGTACCTGTGGTAGTAGTCAGTAAATATTTAACTCTATAATTCATAGAATAAGAACCGGTAATATGGTGTTCAAAATGACCTTTCATTTTATCTTTCATTTTCTTTCGTTATAATTTGTGTTTGGCTTGACAGATTGCAAATCATGCCTGGGTCAAAATCAGAGGCATTCTGGGTCATAGCCTCTGGTTGGGTGTTTTGTATATCTGGGAACAAAGAGATATAATAAGAAATAGTTAATAAATATGATTTTAACAGCATCCTTGTTCATACCACCTCAATAGTGCATTTTCCTTTTCTCTGCAGAAAGACTCTGTCTCTCCTCCACAGATGGAGTCTTTATCTCGCTCTGCTGTCTCACTTCTCTCACTCAGACCTGACAAACCCAATCGCGTCTTGTTAGCGATGAGAGTCGTGGTTTTGCTTAAATAACCATTTATGCTGTGTGTGATATTGATAGGCTCTTGTGTGATGTACCGTCCATATTTTCCTTTCAGCTGTCCTGCTGCTCTGCTTGCTCATCCTCCCCAGGGACACTCCTTTGAAAGAAAGCTGTTATCTCGCCGGCTATGATAAAATCTGCAAGGTTTAAATGAGTTCACCTTTCCCACACGATTTTCCAGTTGTGGCTCCTCTCGTGTGAAATTCTCTGAGTGAAGCCACAACTCAAGCTATACAGGACAAACTCAATGTCCTTCTTTGTTCCTACAGTGGAACTAGTAAAATAACGCTACAGTGCCCCTCTGGATTACCATTGCATTTTAAAAACACTGATGTTTTACCCTGCACAACGCAACCATCGCAATGAATACAACACTGAGCATAATTTTATCAAGGCAGCATGGACATGACCCAGGCAGCCACCTTATACTTCTTCATGGAGGAAAAACCCTGTCATACCAAGAACAACAATGGAGGAAAGCAGTAAGAAAAGAAAATACAGCAAAGCTAAACGTGAGGCGGACAAGGCTTCTCCATTCTGGCTCCATCGGAAGGAGACGAAGGGCTGAGAAGTGATCCTAGCCAGTTTGCTGTGTTTTCCACATAGCAACATGCTAGTTTATCCTACAGAGTTCTTCACGCAGCTCATCAAGATGACAAGTGTCACTCAAGGTACGAACTTATCCGGCCAAGGGGGAGGAGGGCAGGACACACGATAGACTTTGCTGCCTCAAGGCAAAAAAGTTGCAGATTGTAGCTTCGAAAGACGAGTAGTTGTGTAGCATCTGACATAAACCACGCCGTCGCAACACAGGATCATGAGGCTTTACTGATAACACGTGATAACACTGATAACTGGTTGATGTAATAGAAGCTCTAAAGTACTTCAGCCACTGTGTCCTGTTGTGTAATATTATTTCAAAACCCTTGGATTGCCACTGGAAATGAAGAATGACAATTTCATTGGTTGTATACTTTATCATCTGGAGATGCATCTATCTAATTCCAAGAGGTGAGCACCAATATGCAGGAGATATTAGAGCTGCACAACATAAACAATAAAAAAAAAAGCCCTTTGTAGGCCACAGATTCTGCAAAACACTAGAATACCATGTTTAGGAAGTTTCTCTGAAATGCACATCAGTCTGAAGAAAAAAAACTGCAGCCTTTGATGATCTGGAAATTGCAGCACCCAATACAATTTAGCTGAAACTGCTGTGTTTTAGCAACAGAAAAATAACACAGCTCCTGCTGTACATAATGGGATTTGCAGGATTGCTGCAATAGAAAAATAATTCTTCAACTATTATAAGATATATTTGAATATAGTTCAATTTGCTATACATGTGATTCATCTTTAAAGGTATATGATTGGCCCGTACGGGATCATGCTAGGTTGTTTGGGTGTTTTTGTCACGGTCTGGCTGGGCTCATGGGCTTGCAGTAGTGGTGACTCACTCCAGATCCTCTCCATTTTGCTATTGTACTCATTTAGCAGCTAAATAAAGCTTTGAATCCCAGACACTGACATTTCAGCATTCGGGTTCTTCCCGCCGCCGCGCTCTGCTATGAATTGCGTTTTCTAATATTTCACATTACACCCGTTATACTCTTTTTTTCTTTTTTTATCCCATTTTCTTCTCCTTTTTTCCCCTTCTCCTATAATTCTGGGCATGCTACTTCATACGTTTCATCATCCTGTACATGGAAATTGATATGATGGCCTGTGTGGACTAGTGTGTACACACACACACACACACACACACACATTCTTTCTCCACTTCCAGCGCCCCCTCTCTCTTTCAGCATTAAAGAAGATGCCTTGAGACAACTACATATACATTCTCTGTCCTCCTGCCTCTAGAGTAAAGCCGTTGTCCTGCATGAGACTTGGCAGTGCTATCTCCTCTTTCTTTTACAATAATGTTTCCTCTGCGATAAAATAATGATGCTGTCTTGTTCTAAACAGGACTTGTCAGTGTATTATATGTATATCAACACTCTCTTGCATAAACGCCTCTGTATCTCTTACTCTGCCCCTCGCTGTTTCTGTCTTGCTCTCTTTCACACACACACACACACACACACACACACACACACGCAGTTCCCCTACTCAAGTGGACCTCCTACTGCATGTATGTCTTGGTGTATGTGCTTATATACTTGATACGGGCTCCGTATGATGTTGGCATGCACTAGCGGGCATGTCATATCCTATACATACATACATAAATACTGTCTCTCTCTCTCTCTCTCTCTCTCTCTCTCCCTCTCTCTCTTCCTGCATGTTCCTGGCATGCACAGGCAGAAGCGTCACTTCTGATTTGTTTGGGGAGGACAATTATGTGTGTGTGTGTGCATTGCTTTATGTGTGTGTGTGTGTATGCATGCATTTGTGTGTGTCAGTGTTAGGTATTTGAGGCATTCGGTAACCCTGTGAGAACATTGTGTTTTCTTTCTAGCCCAGTTTGTGCTCCTGGCCAAAAACATGTGTATGTACGCTGGAACATATGTTCGCTCCAACACAACAGAACAGACATTCATACTTCACTGAACTGAGTATTTCTGGCACTGTACACCTAATTTTAAAAAATGGGGGCAAAATAATCAGTAGTAACCCTTGGTTGGTGGGTAAAGACAATATACAAGGATAAGTGTGTTTCTAGAGTATATATCTAGAAGCACAAATAACTTTCTCATATCTGTGTCCCTCTCAACTCTGACAATGCCTCAGTAAAGAAATGTACCAACCACTCTCCTTACGAATGAAGATTTCCCTTTGCTTCTGTTGATGCTGTATGTTGAAGTTCACATTTTCTATTGTAAGGGGTGTTTTAAAGACATTTTCATATAAATAAATGGATCCATCACTAATTGATACCACACAATAATGGATAAACCCATATCAAGTTCTTGAAAGCTTTTACATTTGCTGTTCTAAAACACCTGATGTCAAGTAGGTCTTTCCTGGGGAAAATCTTCAGGCCCACAGGAAGTGATGCATTTTACATTTTCTGATTATTTGGAATAAACAGAAGAACTGGGTAGTTAGCATGAGCAGTGATAGCCACCGTGGCTGAACAGACAAATAAAAGAGCGCCACCTACAGAATGTCAAACTTCACCAACAGAAAATTGCAGAAAACCTAATGTGCTCCTAGTGTGTTCAGAAGAACCTGGTGGTGATTTGTTTTGCTTTACTTACCTACTTGCTCCTCTTTCTAGCCAGTCACTTACTCTCTGTTGCTGCAGACCACATGTTGTTGCCCTGGTGCTCTCTCTCTCTCTCTCTCTCTCTCTCTCTCTCACACACACACACACACACACACAGAAGAACTGATTCAAACTGGCTAATTACCAGTTCAAAACCCTGAACCAGCTAACGCTATACCTTTCATCGACTGCCACTGAGGTGCCCTTGAGCAAGACACTTAACTGATAACTGACTCCAGTGCAGCTGCTCGGCGGCCGACAGTAGAAGGCTGCTGTACTGGGCAGCTCCCGGGTGTGTGGAGCTGCATGAATACGAAGCAGAGCGTTGCTGACAAGGAATATCTGCGCTCAGCAAACCTTCCCTTGATAAATAAGAGGTTCAAAGTATAGCAGTTGATTGGGCGGTGCCAGGTACATGTCAAACTGTCATGTAGTTCGCTTTCTGAAAAAGGAAACACTTGAGCATCCTCCGCTGAAGGTTACCTCAGGAGATGTTTCCCTCGTGTCATAGAAGATAAGGAGGCAGTGAAGGAATATAATATAAGTTAGGGCCTATTGTATATTCCTGTGGTACATGTGGTTTCAAAGAAGTATTCCCTAAGCCCGACTCCGTGCTCTGGTAACTGATGCTCAAGGCACTCCATTTAGCATGCCAAAGCTAATGTTAGTTGCCGTAAGCATACATTGTCTCACGTCTACAGGATGTGATTGGTCTGCAGTTTTGTTCATGTTTATTTCCAGTCAGACGTCTGTGGTTCTTTAAATATTATCATCTCACTGAAGGTTCATTGAGTTGATGCTATGTTGGAGGTTTCACGTCTTTCATCACCATCTGTAGATCTCAGCTGCGAACAACTCAGGTGAATGTTTGGTTTCACCTGCTACAGAGTTACCATGAACACTGCAGGGACACTCGAACACATTTCAACGTTGAACAGATGTCGTTACGGCAAACTGCACCAACGCTGAAAACTGCAGCTAAAATGAAAAGGGAGACGACGTCCACAGGACCTAAATATCTTTCTGATATCAGTCAAAAAGGTCCCAAAGCTGCTTTAAAATTATCATGCCATAATATATTGTAAAAATGTTGTGATTTGATGCTGGACTACCTCCCCCTCGTTGGGTAACTGCAGTGACTTGCAGTGGCAGAAATGTCCCCCTGCTGTGTAAAGTGTCCTGCACAGGTACCTGCACAGGTACCTATTGCTCCTTGCACACTTGTTTCCAAGTCATTTCCTCACATTTGCTTCTTTGTATGATTGTCAGGTTAAACAACCATTCATCTGGCCCATTGGTTTCTGGAGTGAAACCAAACTGCTAATGTGACTGGCTCTGTCCCAAAGGCCCAGAAGGGCAGGTAGCCAATCAGTGACCTTTGAGTTAATATAGATCCTCCTACGTTTGCCCACTTGTACGCAACACACATGCACACACAGACGCTGGCATGCGCTCACTCACTTGCTCATTCACGCACACACACTTGGCTGGTTCTCTAGGATCTATTTAACACATTCTAAGTGGGGCAGACTTGGCACAGGGCTTAAAAGAGAAGAGATGGAGACTGAAGGAGAGCAGTCGGAGCCAAAATGACCCCTGGATGCACAGAACATCTGGGTGCTTGTGGGCCACAGCTAACTGATTAGAAACACTAACAAACTCACTGACTGTCGACATTAAAAATGTTATCAGGACATGTTATCACTAAAAAGTGAAATGTCTTGGAAGGCTTCACCTGTAAGAAAGAGTTACCTCCTAACTCATTTATGACATGAGGTCTTCCAGACACCGGAGGCGTTTTCACTCAGGGATCTTGCAAGAGTTTGCCTGTCTGACAAAAACCTTGCATTTGAAAAAATATGTTCAATTAATATACTGAATACTGAATGGGTCTCATTACATTACATTACAGTCATTTAGCAGACACTTTCATCCAAATCGACTTACAAAGGTGATAGTTGACACAATATGTGGGGATCGAACCCACGGCCCTGAGACTGAGAGTCTCATGCTCATGCTCATGGAGCCGGTTTCATGGAGATGGTGAGACAGTCTTTTCGTGGCAGGTTCAGCCATCGTTTATCAGTCCAGCTCTCTCTGGACAGAGCACTGCAGGTTAGGAGACAGTTTTGATATTTTTCTTAAGTTTTGATTTGTCACTTTCCCACAGTCACCATGTAGCAACTCATAATGTAATAACTGCACATAATGTAATTAACTTAAATGTAATAAAAGCTCCACATGTAATAATCAGCTCATAATGTAATAAAACCATGAGCACATAATGTAACAACAGCTTTGCGTATAATGTAATAAGTTATACTTTATGAGAAATGTTACATTATGAACCTAACTGTGGCTCTGAACATACTGTCATCCATTATCCAGTTTTGCCTGTCTATTGATATGCCAATGCTTGGCACTTTCAATAGAGTTTCCAACATGTTCAGAGAGCTTTTCCTGTCATTATTACCAAGAATATATATTCGAGATTCTTTGGTGGAAAATTTGAAACTTGAGAAGGGCGAAGACTGCTGCATCAGCGTTGCTAGGCTGTACAAAGGAGCTGGACGCACTAGTGGCCTTGCATCCCGCATCAAGCAGCTTTTTGGCCAAAATGTCAGATGGATGAGAGCTTGGATTATACTTCAGCATACATCCTTTGTGTAAAGTGGGGAGACTAAAGTGCAATTAAAACCAACTATGCCACCTTTTTAAAAGAGGTATGGTCCTCTGGCATACAAACAACAGATACTAAAAGCATAGGTTCTTTGATGGAGCAACTGGATAAAAGCAAGGAGGCCAGACAGGTGACATTGGTTTATTGAAATACATAGACAACACACAACTACAAGTATTGTGGCAGGCACTGGTTCAAAAAGGGACTAGGATAAGGTAGTAAACACAAGAAATACATTTCAGTTTAAAAAAAGGACACAACACGTGACTAAGAAACCCACCACAACCAAAGAGTCTGAAAAGACACTAAAAACAATACGGCACACCATGAAAACTGAATGTACAAGCTTGCTTAAAACCACCATCCAATAAAAGTTACAATAAGAACGCCTAAAACCAGCCCTAGTCTACAGAACACTGATCAATACGGACACAGTCAAAACAATAAAACCAGCTCCGGGACGCCACCAAACTCACCTGCTGAGCCACACCAACTTATCATCTAGATAAAACATTTAAGGTAATGAAAAGCTAAACATTTAAACTTCTAAAACTTCTAAAAACCTCAACATACAACCCATGGTGGTGTGATGGCGTCCCAGCATTCCTGCCCAACCCTAATCTCCCACAATGCTGCCTCAAGGCCTTTTTATGATAGCAGCCAGGTGAAATCAATCAAGGTAGGAAGCAAGTCTGATTGCTCAAGGGATCAAGCACAGGAAGTCATGATAAAAGTCCTTAACAATAAAAGTCCTTCTAGGACAGGGGTAGCTACAACCGGTTACATTTGGATGGTTCCGAATAAAAGACATTTATTGGAAAAATGAATCATTTCTTTTCTTAACCCCCTGGGGTCGAGCGTCGCGACAGCACCCCTCCCTGGACGTTCTGCTCAATATCTGTTGTTGCATTTCTGGTTGTAAAATGTTCTTCTTGTTCTTCTTGTTCTTGTTCTTGTTCTTGTTATTCTTGTTCTTGTTCTTGTACAAGTTACAAAATAAGTTGAATTGGACAATGCATGCATCATGCACTTAATGTAACTCTAGAAGGGTTCCTTGACAAGGACAATGCTCTTTTAAAAGGTCATTACACTGTTGATTTTCTTACATTATTCAACAAACATTTTTGCTAAATTCATAATGTAATAATTTTCTCATAATGTAATAACTTAGACAAGCTGTTGTTGCGTTATGTGCTCATGGTATTATTACATTATGAGCTGATTATTACATGTGGAGCTTTTATTACATTTAAGTTATTACATTATGAGCAGTTATTACATTATGAGTTGCTACACACCATACCCAACATCAGAATTTAATTTGGGCAAATAGGGTGAATCTCCATTAGGGGAGATCTGATGCTCTTCTCTGTGCCTAGCTTCAAAGTAAGACATTGAAAAGTTGTGAGGTTTTTCACACACCATTACCAGAACATTTTGTTAAGGTCTATTCCATACGGTGGCACTGAACACTCGGGGAAGTCTTCAGGGTCAGAGAACTTTGCGAAACTCCTCACAATCACCCAATTCAAAGAGATAAATACCTCCTGAGATGACTGCTGCAACGCAATTGAACTCCCTGAAACCTGCAGATGCCCTGAAATAGATTACAGTTCAAAAGTTGAAAAGACAGCACTACATTGGGTTGCTGTATTCCATATAATAGACAGGCGACCTTCCACCCGTGCAATCAAACACCCAGGAGAAGTGTAAAAGCGATGAGGGGGAGGGGTAAGGAGACATAGAGACAGAAAGGGAGGCAAAGTTGGCTAGATGGCTAGCGGGTGACATCCTTACTCTATTCTGAATAGCAGAGCGGGGGTCAGCACACCCCATTTCGAATGCTTCTGATGGCTCGTTGCCCTGCAGGTATGAACAGACGAAAGCGACACAAAGACAAGGCAGAGAGAGCGAATGATAGATAGAGAACAGATAGGAAAAGTAGAGAGAGCGAGAGAGGGCATAGTGGGAGAGAATTGGGCCCAGAACGAGGGACAGAGATAATAGAGAGGAGAGGACAGAATGATAGAGAGGGTAGATAGGGAGGGTACAGTGACGGAGAGGTAGAAAGGGCAAATACAGTGCATGGTACAAAAGGTGGCGTAGGGACAGTTGGTTCGGGAAAGCAATCGCTGCAAACCGTCCATCTGTTTTTTTGCCCTGCGTAAGAAGTGGCGTTTTGTTTCTTTCGCTGTTTTGGTTTCAATTTATGTCCAAAAAAACAGTCAGTCAGTCAGTCAGTCAGTCTTGTCCTTCCAGTTGGTCATCATCGGCCCCTCAGTCAGTTTTGCGGTTCCTTGGTTAGTCAATTGCTCAGTCAGCCAGCCACTCAGTCAATCAGTCAGGATCTCTCTCTCTCTCTCTCTCTTCCTGATGCTGATGGGGTTTGAGCATCCAGAGTCGGGTCTTATCTTTGGCATCGGCAGTCTGTCCTGTGGGTCCAGTCCTGTGCCGTTACCCTCCGGTCCCAGACAGACTTTATCTCATCTTTCTGTGTTGACATCAGCAATCTATCCTGTCCTCCCTGTGTCTTTCTGACTCCATTTAAAAAAAAAAAAACCTACAGGACTGCACTAAAACATATTACTGCCCTATTAACACACACTCGCATGCAGCTACGCCCTCACACAGACACACACACACACATATACTTTCACATGCAAGAATGCATGGACACATATTCAAGACACCCACATGCATGATCTCAAGGACACACATAACAAAGCATATGCACATGTATACATACAAAATCATATTTCAGACAGTTGGTAATCCAAATCTAGATGTCAATTTTGTACATTTGTTGGCCTGTCATGCCAAACAGGGTGACTGTCCTTCCATTTGTGTTGGAAAAACAGCGCCCTCTGCTCGTTTTTTGCTGTAAAGCAATCTCCCTTTGTGCTGTAAAGCAATCCAGCAGATTGCAGTGTAGAGGCCGGTAGAGGCTTCCGGTCTCCTTAACAATGGTCTCGTTTGTTTACGGTAATTATACTAACGTGTCAAAATGAATGCAGTAACCATTTTTTGGTGATGAAATCCTACATGTAGCACCTATAACAGTCATAAAGATAGACGGTGCCTGAATAGATCATGTGATGGTTTACTTAGATCTACCTTTAACTTTCTTCCCTTCTATTTTCTTCCCTCTCCTGTTTTTAATTTCTCCTGTCTGCCCCCTTGGCCTCCCCTCTCCTCTCCTCTCCCCCCCCCCTCCCTCTCTCTGTCCTTGTCATCATACAGACAGCAAGTCATGTAGCAATGTTGTATATGTGTGTATGTGTGTGTGTGTGTGTGTGAGTCTAGATAGTAGGTTATTCTGAGTTGCCAGTAGCGAGAGATAGTGATCTCAGTCAATCTAATGGAGCTGAAAGGCCCTACACACCACACACACACACACACACACACACTCTTGCTCCAACCATCTTTAATCTGTTTAGAGAGCATACTCTGTTTTTGAGGGACAGAGGAGTACAGTATGATAGGATTTAGACAATAGCCTTATCTCACTGTTTGTGTGTGTGTGTGTGTGTGTGTGTGTGTGTGTGTGTGTGCGCGCGCGCGCGCATGTATCTCCTT
>CABFOQ010026355.1:0-12574 GCA_900660455.1 Gephyroberyx darwinii | reverse complement strand
GAACCTGCCTGCCGGCCCGACTCCATCTCCCGCCCCCAGCCGTCAGCTGAACCACACCCCCCAGTCTGCCACAACATCGTTGACACACAGGCACCTCCCAGGCTAGACCTGAAAGCATGCCTAGACTTCAGACTCATCAAGCTAGTGCTGTCCGTGTCCAGCACATTTGAAGCAGAAATAATGGATGAGTATGCAGATGTATTTACAAGCATTGAATTATTTACAGGCATTGGATTATTTACATGCATTGGATTATTTCCTGGTGAATGCACGATTCACCTGGACCCCAGTCCAACACCTGTAGTCCATCCACCGAGACAAGTCCCCCTTGCCCTATGCAGCCATCTAAAGGCGGAGCTACAAAACATGGAGAAGCAGCAGATAGTTGCCAGAGTCCCTGGAAGAGTTCCAGAGGAAAATAGATGAGACCTATGAGGGTCTTCAAGGGGTAACAGCCATAGTTGATGATGTTCTTATCTATGGAAGAACCAGAGAGGAACATGACAGGAACCTCCGGGATATGCTACAACGTTCCAGAGAGCGAAGATCTCTCACTGACAGTGAAATCAACTACCCCCAGATTGAAAAAGAAATTATATGCCATTCTGTTTGGGTGTAAACGTTTTCATCAGTATGTCTAAGGGCGTCAGGTCATTGTGGAAAGTGACCATAAGCCCCTTGAGTCCATCATGCGAAAACCACTGGCAGCAGCACCTCCCAGGCTACAGAGGATGATCCTTCAGCTCCAAAATTACGACTTTACAATCATCCATAGACCAGGCAAGGACATCCCTGTTGCAGACTTCAAGGAAGTCACTGTCTGACCAGGACGACAGCCTCAATGAAGGCGTGGATATCCAAGTACACATGGTGTACAACAGCTTGCCTGTCAGTGACACAAAACTCAGAGAAATCAGAACAGACACTGAGAAAGACACACAGCTCACAGAGCTAAGAGAGACAATAGAGTCAGGATGGCTTGAGGCTTGAGTCTTCAAAGCATATCAGAGTTTTGGAATCATAGACATGATCGCAGATGAATGGAATCATCTTTAAAGGTGAGAAAATCATCATTCCCAGCTCACTCCGTGCAGTGATATTGTCCACGCAGGTCACATGGGTATGGAAAAGTGTAAACAGAGAGCCTGTGACATACTGTTCTGGCCAGGGATGAATAAACAAGTCCAAGAGATTGTCAAGAAATGTCCCACCTGTCTTGAGCATCGTCCCTCTAACACAAAAGAACCCATGATGAGCCACAAGATTCCGGATAGACCATGGCAAATAGTGGCAACTGACCTCTTCACTTGGAATAATAATGACGACCTCATCACTGTAGACTACTACAGCAGATACTTTGAGCTGGACAAGCTTCACAGCACAACCTCCACAGCTGTGATACACAAACTCAAGACAGCCTTCGTTAGGCATGGTATACCAGAGACTGTTATATCAGATAATGGCCCCCAGTACAAGAGAATTTCAAGAGAATTTGAAACATTTGCCAAAACGTGGGAGCTCACACACACTACCCCAAGTCCATATTATCCACAGAGTAATGGCCTTCCTGAGAAATCTGTACAGACTTCAAAAGCATTGATGGAAAATGCCAAAGCAGACCATAGAGACCCCTACCTCAGTTTCTTAGAGTATCGCAACACCCCAGTGGATAACTTTAAGTCCCTAGCACAGCTGACGATGAGCCATCGCCTGCACCTGCGCCTTCCATACACCAACCGGCAACTAACACCAAAAGCTGTCAGCTACAAGGAAGTATATGCAAGGAGAGCACAGAGGCAGCAGCATCAGTAGAGATATTATGACAGGTCTGCCAAGCCATTGTCACAGCTGCAACAAGGACAAACCATCAGGATCCAGGAGCATGGCTACTTGAAACCAGACGTTGTTCTCCAGCCAGCTGAACAATACATACAACATGAACTACCCAACACACCGGAGAAATCCAGTGAGACAGGTTCTCATACTGCCCCCTCCCAGACCAGATCAGGGCGTCAAGTAAATCCCAGAGTGGTTTTGGACTTATAAATTAATGTAAAAGGGTGTAGGCTGATTGGTGCCCTTCAAAAAAAGAAAAGAAAATGCTGTACATTGTTACGTGCTGTAGATGTCATATATAATACAGAACTTGAAATGCACACAGCCTAAGGCTGAAATCGTAATTGCAGCAGCAAGCTAAAGCTAGAAGAAGAGATTTTTTTTATTGTTGGTATGTTCAGTGCCCTACATTTTCAGGAATAAACAGTACTAGTGTTACAGTATTGAGAATACAATGTTACAGTTATGTATCGTATACAGAATGAGATGTGTAGTTTTCTTTCAAAAGAAAGGGGATGTAATATTCATCTATCTGACATTGAATATGTTCATAAGAAACAATGCTTTATTACTACTTCAATAGTATTGGATGTTCAGGTATGCTGGATGTTGATTGGATAGAGGTAGTCACATGTAATCCAGTAGTTCAGTCTCAGTGCACTAGCCAGTGAGACCCATTGTCTATACGCATAAATAAATGTTCAGATTGTGCAACACGGTGTCATCTTGAACTTTGAAGTGTACAAAACACACACTTCCTAAGGGAAGTCCAACTCCAATCTGAATAAAGCATACTCTACTTTTTATTAGAAATCTTTTCTTTTTTTATATTTGTCAGAAAAGACTCATGCTTGAATTGCTAAAATGCAAATGTCGTTATTTAGTTTCATTTTTCATTTTAGCAGGAGCTTTGCGCACAGTTATTGCAAAAGAAATGGCAAAATGGGTTTTGAACTCTCATTTTATTGTATTAATTTTAATATTGTCAGGAATATCCTCCCATAGTTGGGGGGCAACAGGTCTGATCAGCACCCACCCAGCCAATCAATAGGATAGGGAGTGAGAGAGACGGAGAGAGAACATGCCCATCATCCCCAGGGCTTAACGTGACATCCTCTTGGTATGGGAACTATGCTGTGGCCTTGTCTCATGTTGCCTGCAGCTCAAAGTTTCATTCAACAGATTCAAGACTGGGGCTTGAGTTTCAATCTGAAATCATGATTAACGGCAGTGAAATCCAGAGATACATCCAAAGCTCATTAGTCTAGGTTTATGTGAAATGTTGGCATAATAGTACACATTATTTGAATTGTGTGATCTCCCAGAGACCATCCATCAAAGATCTTGCCGTTACATTCAACTCTACCCTCTCAATCAGGTCACAAGTCAAGGACATTATTAGAGCAGCGGTTTACCACCTTCGCCATATTGCTAAGATTTGACTCATATTTGTTTCAGACAGTGGCAAGTTGCAGTGCACATGTACATCATTTTTTTTATTTTACAGCTATCAATCATAATAGATGTGTTGATGACAGACTCATAGCTGCCTGTATCCAATTTATTACAAAACCAAACCACCCACCATGATGATATTCTGACATTCTGTCACTTTCTCAAGGACATAAACACAGAACTCAAACACTGGTCTAATAGCCAAACATAGCTCTCCTGTGTCACCAAGCCTGTGTGTGAGAGGACTCCGGCAACTTTTTCCGAAAAGGTTTTGTGGGAGGTTTTCCTTATCCTCTGCGAGGGTCCAAGGTTAGGGGGTCGCGTGTGCCATCATTTATTGTTTTCATAATATGTAGCAGGATGTCATTTTCTTTTAGTAGTATCATATATTTTCAATCTAAAATGATGATCTATGAGAGTAAAATGCTGTCATATCCAGGATCATTAGTTGGCTGGACAATAGTGGAAACACAGAGAAATGCAACATTGATTATTATGATTATGATTATGATTATGATTATTATTATTATTATTATTATTATTATTATTATTATTAACGTTCCAATAGCAAGCATTTTGCAGATGTAGATTCTATTATCTCATATTCAAATTCCATCTAGAAATTAATCTTTGTGGTGAGTGAAAGCATTCTACAATAACCAGGTGTATTTATTGTGCATTTCAATATGCATAATTGCCTTTAGTTTTGAGAACTATCACACAGCTTTGTTTCCATTTTGAAGAAGTGACAGAATTACATGCTGGTCTTGAATTGCAAAGCTACCATAATCACAAGACAACCATTATCTAACTAACATCTAAATATGAAACAAAAAAAATCTAAATTATAACATTTTGCTCAGATATTCAAATTGGAAACATATACAGTAGTATGGTTTTGCATGCTTTTTCTCAATAGCTTCACCAATGTTTTTTCTCATTCTCCCCTTGTCTTTTGGAATCTCTGATACCCAGAAGAATTATGTCATGTTTCCTTAGTCAAGGTGAGACATGAATGGTGAAGTGGTATTTTCGTCAGGTGGTGCACACAGTTTTTTCTCTTGACTGCACTTAAGTAGAAGGAGAGGCACGGGGGAGGTCAGTAACGATCAAGCATCGCAGTGTAATTTTGGTGTCAAGGATTATGAGGATTTTTGCTTTTGTTCGCTCCAATTCCATCACCACATTGTCAGTGCGCCGTAGTGCAGAGTGCACTGCTTTTAAAGGGCAGAAAAAGAAGTGATTTAATTTGTCGTAGGCTCACCACACCTGGCTATTAATTGTTCACACATGAAGGTGTAGGCTTATTCTTACTCCCCAATAATGATAAGCCTATTTACTCAAGATAGAACAAAATCAAGGCTTGTCAAAAAAAAGGTTAACCACTCATGCATCATAATCATCGTGAACGTTTTTTAAGCTATAAATTACATCCTTTCTTTGCCTTTTTGAAGCAATCCTCCTGCTGCCTTGATGTTCTTCCTACAAGTTTCTTTAAAACTGGCTGGTGACAGATCTACTGCAAATAGTTAACAGCTCTCTCTTCAAAAGCCTTGAAAACTGCTGTTGTTAAACCGCTATTTAAAAAAGTGTACTCTAGATCCCTCTGTATTCATTAACTATAGGACTATTATAGTTGTACCCTTCATAAGCAAAATAATTGAAAAAATTATCTACCTACAACTTCCAGTCAGGGTTTACACCCCATACTGTTATACTGTACATATGACAATAAAAGACTTGGAATCAGAAACTGCTCTCATTAAGGTGGTAAATTACATTTGTCTCAACTCTTACTCTCTATTATGGTGTTATTGGATCTCAGTGCTGCGTTTGATACTGTCGACCATACAATACTTATTGAGAGGTTAGAAAACTGGGTTGGACTCTGGAACTGTCTTAAACTGGTTTAAGTCTTATCTACAAGACAGGAACTATTTTGTCTCATTTGGTAACTATGCATCAGAGCTAAATAACATGATGCAGAGTACCCCAAGGTTCAATTCTGGGGCCTGTCCTCTCCAAAGTATTATTATCCCCATACACTTGCTATGCCAGTGTATTTAACAAACCAATGACTGGATGTCCCAGAATTTTTTCCAACTTAATAAAGATAAAACAGAGATAATTGTCTTTGGTGCAACAGAAGAAAGACTGAAAGTTGATGCATACCTGTCCCTAAAGAGTAAAAACCAAGTTAGAAATCTAGCCGTGATCATTGATTCCGACCTAAAGTTTACTAGACACATCATGCTGCCAATGCTGCCTACTATCAACTTTAAAAAATTGTAAGAATGAGAGGTTTTACAACCAAACAAGACTTAGAGCAACGTATCCATGCCTTACTATAATGGTTTTCTTGCAGGTCTCCCCAAAAAACCCTTCAACAGCTACAGCTGGTTCAAAATACTGCAGCTTGAGTTTTGACAAAGACCAAAAAAGTTGAACATATGTGGCTATTGAACAAAATGTGGCTATGTTCAGCTAAATAGCTAATAGCTAAATAATGACGTAGTGATATTTCCAGTCAATGTTGTACATGGTGTTTCTAACAAGTATAACTCCCTGTGGTTGTATGACCATTAGTTGGTATCGATTAGAAAATTGACAGGTGCATAGTATGAAATATGACCAACAGTAGCTGACACTAAAGACCAATAACAACATGACCAATACTAATCAAGTCTTGAAAGGCTCTTTGCAAATGCATTTTGCATTTGGATGTGTTTTCTCAAATGACTAGTTCTAGGAAGCCCAACCCACCTGCTGGAAACACACCTGACTCACATTTTATTTTTTGCGTCATTTCAAAACGTTGCCCAAATTTTGCTTGCCAGTTGGATGGAAACATAACAAGAAGAGGACACTTAAAAGCAGCAGAGTGCGGGGGAGAGAGGGCAGCTCTTCTGATGTGTGCAGCCATCCATCATCGTTTAGTGTGTAATGTGAGCTTGCATTGGTAGCCTCTTGCACTTGGCATGCTGTACATGGCTGAAATAGCATTTTCCGAAAGGCCTGAAACCTAAGCAGCTCTCCAGGCATAGTGCCTGTCTCCAACACACACACATGCACACACGCACACAAACACACTACCTAACCATCAGAAATCCTCTGGTAAACAGCTTGGAGGTCTGCACACAGGCAGACGATGTGGATCTGGATTTCCCACCCAAATAAACATTCATGCATTGTGTATACGCTGCTTGCCCAATCTCGGCATCTATTGCACACCCAACCGACCTGGTAGGGGGATCCCTCTCTGAGTAGCCCCTCCCAAGGTTTCTTCCAATTTTTCCCTAAAAGGTTTTTTTGGGAGTTTTTCCTTGTCCTCTGTTGAGGGTCTAAGGCTGGGGGATGTCGTGTACATTTATTGTTTTCACACGTTGGGCACTATGAAGCCCTTTGAGACTGTAACAAATAAATGTGATTTGATTTGATTTGATGTGTGCAGTCTCACACACACACACACACACACATACAATTACAATTACAATTACCTGCATTCCTGTATAAATGGATCAAAATATCAAAATATAGTCTGATCTTCATCTAAGTCATGAAAATAGATAGAACAAATAACACAAACGTGTACTTGTACATGTCTTTATTCAACATATTTTTCAAATGTTAACAGCTTGGATTGGAGAAAGTATGTGAAACATTGGTGGAACCTCCTTTAGCAGCAATAACCTCAACCAAACGTTGTTTCTTTAAAGCATGAATGCATTTAACATGTATTAAATTAAAAAAAAAAAAAAGTTAATTTGTTCGTTACTTAAACAAATCAGTTCAATTTTACTAAACAATGAGTTTCTGTTTTACCAACCTTTCAGTTTTCCCCTTAAAGTAATAACACTCATATTTCTTTCAGTCAACCTCTCTGCAACAGCAATACCCTTCCAATACCCTACCCCTTAATAACCTTCTTTTACTTAAAAAATAAACCAAAAACTCTAATTCAAGTTCAAAAAGTGTTGAAACCAAATACCCGAAATAGAATCAACATTCCAATGCCTCTAAATTAGGATTTAAATCACCATTGTTTCTTTACCCTCAGTTCAATGCAATAACCGTCTCAATGCAATAAACTCAACTTTCACCTCATTCACAGAAATGTCCCTTTTAACATTATGTTACCATGAACATAAAGTAAAGTACCTTAGAGCAAATGTTTTAACTGGCTTTCAAAAGAAGAAAATATGAAATGTCCTTTAAAATAAAAACAAATTTAAAAAATATTCACTAATTTGTCAAATAATGAAACCAAAGTACTTTATCATCATTTTTCATAGTCTCCCACAAGTCACCCGCGTGACGACAATTTCATTAGTGTGCTTTCAATGGAGAGTTTTAGTACCCCATGATAACCTCTTTCAGAGGCTCTTCCACACTAATGAGAATAAAATCTGGGGGAAACACTTAAAACTTGTATTTTTTTGCCATGAAATTGGATAAATTCAAATATACTGAATATTGGCACAAAATTCAGTAGCTTCAATGTAAACGTATCAGTATCGGCCTTCAAAACCCATATCAGTTAAACCCTACTGGAAACACTGCAACGCCCAAGTCCTCTCTTTCAATAGACATACAAGACAAGAGATGATGGCCAAACTATTTTTTTCATGGGTCTGCTGGATTAAAGGTACAGGTTCCAATGGATAAAGAGATTGAAATAGGCAGCGATGATATCAGCCACAGAATTTAGAAGGTGATTCACTGTATAGGGTCGCTGGCTTCGGTCTCTCACTGAGGTTTAAGATAGGCAAGGTAACCTTTAGTTTAATCCATTTATGTATGATGTGTGTGGTATAGATAGATAGATAGATAGATAGATGGATAGATGACACAACTGTCAAATATAAATCAACATTTGGCACTGTAACAATTAAACAGTGGAAATGTCCACTCCTCATGTACACATCATATCAAAGATACTGCACAAATCTGTATCTGCATATCTTCATATTGACATTAAGTGGCTGTCAACATCTTGACATCTTGACATTGACGATGACATAGTAAGATATTTCACATAGTGACTGTAGCAGACTGGGGGGGAGGGTGTGGGTGAGGTGTAGACTGGATGCAGGGGTGTTATGCCGAGTTTTGCATCCCTGCCAAGAATTGCATTCATATCGCAGGAGCGATGTAATGTAAACTCTTAAATACCCACACTATGTGCTGTGCAAATTATTTGATGGGGGGACATCAGAAAAAAAAATCCCCTCTACTCTAAAGCCAGGTGAGGTTCACAAGCATGTGTGGCTTCGCTGGCTTGAATATTCTGCGCCCTCCTGCAATGTGAATGCAATTCTCGGCAGGGATGCAAAACTCAACATAATGCAATTCTCGGCAGGGATGCAGAACTCGGCATAACACCAGCGAGCTGCATATGCTGTTGTGTAAATAAAGTGGCCTGCTGCCCCGTGAACTCTCTACTCCTGCCTATGTCTCTGTCTGTCGCGGCCCCGGTGACATATTGGCATAATGACATATTTCACAGTGACATATTGGCATAATAACCTATAGGACATGAACAAATATAGATTGTTGGCCTGTCTAGTTATCAGCCAGCATCTCAAATGTGCTGCCTTCAGATGTAATGTAATGTGTGCTTTAGGATTCGTCCTTGTGTTATGCTATGTTTGTGGATGTGTGCATCTTTGCATGCGTGCATGTGCAAGTGAGCACAAGTGTGCTTATGCGTGGTTTGAAATAGACAATGTAACCTTTCTTAAGCTTAACTGTGCCTACATCAATCACTGATCTGTGTTTAATCCATCCATCACCAAGTACATGAATCCACCATCAAGTCTCCGTTCTTCTGTCGTCAATGTATACAAATGCATAAAATTGAATGTTGATGGATCTGAATTTAAAGAAAGATTAACTTGTATTAGCATTATTTGTATTTGTTTGAAATTCAGTTTTTCAATATTCAGTTTCAATTTAATTGAAAATGAGTTTCAAATTACTGCTATATGTAGTTTCCAACTTTGCAAAGTCTACTCAACCTTTCAAAGGCACAATTTCAATTTTCTCTTCAGATTGTGGCAACATCTAGGTACTTAGGAAAAGCAGGAACTTGTGAATGTTTATCTCAATATATATTGACTTTCAAGTGGGGAAAAAGTTATATATATACAACCCAGTGACAACTAGTATTTCACCACTAGTGTCCCATCTTATGCTTTTTTTCTGATAAAGGACTTATGGTTTGATTCATTCTCAACATTGTTCCATTTTATTATTTCCCCTCTAAGTTCCTATCGTGTTTGTGTTAAAATATATATTTTGAAACAATTTTAAGATCTCTGATATTAAAATAGAAACACATATCCATAATAACAAAGAAACTGTTGAATGTGACTTAAATTTATGAAGTACTTGCAAAGTTGCTCAGTGATATAATGGCCATTAACACATTGACCACCAGATGGGATCATAGTGCTTACTTTCAAGAGGGCAAATGTATAGAATTGTGCTATTTACTGAAGTCTCTTGAATGCCGTGGAAGATGAGGTTTGTTTGTTTTTAATTGAACATGTCATTACAAAAATGAGTTGTTTTGGATAGTGAAAGACTATCAGAGCAACAGATGTCTTGGGAATGGATGACTTGATGGATGGTTACATTAGCCAACTACTTGGTTTAGTTTAGTTTTTCTCTGCTTCATCACTATATTCTTTGAATGTCTTGCATATAAAATATATATTTTTTAAAAGCATTAGGCAACTTTTTTTTAAAAAAGGCATGGGACAAGAAGTGTTTGATAACTAAATCAGATTTGATATAGTACAGTATTTTGAGCTATTCTCTTTAATATTTGTACAGCTTTCTGATTTTTTGTCTCTCTGATGATCAAGTGAGTCAGATTGTGATTTTATTATGTGTAAAGAATGATGTGACTACAATAACAAATTCAACATTGCTGTTCTGACCAAGGTACTCCGCTCTATTTCATTACACATTAAAGAGGACTGCCATAGTCGAAGACCAAATGGAAAATAAAATGTAGCTTTGTTGAATTGATAACACACACAAATATTATCAGATTGCTAATCTGAGACTAATACGAAGAGCTAGGGGTGTAGGACCCAGCTACCCGTGTTTTGCTATTGGTACATTTTATTATTACTGTTTAACTCGTTTT
The DNA here is from genome assembly GCA_900660455.1 of Gephyroberyx darwinii. Taxonomy (NCBI): domain Eukaryota; kingdom Metazoa; phylum Chordata; class Actinopteri; order Trachichthyiformes; family Trachichthyidae; genus Gephyroberyx; species Gephyroberyx darwinii. Next base: position 2,127 of record CABFOQ010026355.1, on the reverse strand, counting down.
TAGTACCTTCAATTATTCACTCAACTTTAATTTCACTCTCTCCTATTATCCAGGGTCCAAAAACACCAAGGTGGATGCCCTATCTTGGCAATTTGACGGCTCTATTGAGACCAAGGACCCGGACCCCATTCTGCCCCAGAACTGCCTTGTCGCACCAGTTCACTGGGGAATCACCACGGAGGTTCGAGAGGCCCAGCGCACTGCACCACTGCACTGCCTCTCCTCTGTTTTTCATCCCCAGTCTAGACAGAGAGGACCAACCTGTTGTGCTGGCGACAACCCTGCGCTGCCTCAACATGGACCATCCTGCCTCCTTTGCCTCCCTGCTGCCGTGGGTGGAGTATGTCTATAGCAGTCTCCCCTCTTAGTCCTCAGGCATGTCGCTGTTCGAGTGCCAGCTGGGATTCCAACCATTGCATTATCCCCGAGCAGGAGTCCAAGGTGGAGGTTCCAGCAGCCCAGGACAACATCCACAGGTGTTGCTGCACCTGACCGCAACCGCAAGAGAAGACCCACGGTGCCCTACCAGCCTGGAGACAAGGTTTGGCTTAATGCCCGGGACCTTCTGCTCAGAGTGGAGAATCACAAGCTCTCACCTAGGTACGTCGGGCCCTTTGAGGTGGAGAAGTAGGGTGGTGGCAAATAACAAATAACTTACCTTCTAATATATAATTAGGAATATATTAGAAGGTAAGTTATTTGAAAAACATTTATATGAGAACTGAAAAGAACAAGGATAAATTACAAACAAAATACAAACTTTCTGAATGGCATTTAATATTAGACCAACTGGGTTTGCTATATCCATATATCTGACATATCTATGGAACATATGTTAAGTAATAGTCTATCTGAATGTCTGACTAATGTTAGTTAGCTTGCTAGCTACATAAATGTCATGAGCAAGCACCGAAAACTGACACACAGGGGCTGGTGTATATGGAGGACCAGAACTGACTTAATCATGAATAAATAAATAAATAAATAAATAAATAGATTAAATCTGGTATGAATGTATATGAATGTATTATTTTTTGTCCTATTTATTGATTTTCTCATTAATTTATTTCTGTTTATATTTATTTCACTATTTATTTATTTTCTAATTAATTTATTTCTGTTTATATTTATTTCTGTATTTATACATTTCTCTTTTTATCTATTTCTGTATTTGTACATTTCTCTTTTTATTTATTTCCGTATTTCTTCTTTTCCCTATTTATTTATTTATTTATTTATTTATTTATTTCCCTGTCCCTATGATAATGAGGGGGCGGTCCTTCAGAGCTGGTCATGATTTTTCCTTACTCCAATTGGTTGAGTCTGTAACTCTAGCTCTAGCCAGCATGGGTTGCTAGCTAGCCTAGCACGGTGCTTGGCTCAGGTAAAACATAGCAGAGAGCAAGCGAGACCTGCAGCGGCCATCAGCCTGTCCCCAGAGGATGTAGCCACTGGAAGAGCTGTCCAGTCGGGGTTGGAGCCTTGTCATGCCGACTTCTACATGCACACCGCGGAACCTTGGTTTAACTACAAACCAGCGGTCACTGGACGCTATCATGTTTTGTGAAGATAATTCTTAAAATTGATCATACAACATCACATCCATAGCGTTCTGTGGAAATATACAGGGTCACATGCATGAAATGTACACTTTCAACAATTTATAAACCACTCTATTTAATCTGTATTGTTATTACATGTGTGCTGGGTGCCAAATCGAAGTTATAGATTATTTCTGGCTAAATTGTGTACCAATTCAGTGTTTGGTGCTGCCGATACACGGTTTAAACATTAAACTCTCATCAAGTGTAACCCTTGTTTATTGTATAGTTTATATTATTCTTCCGTTAGCTTGGATCCAAGTGCAGTATACAAATAAGTGTAGTAAAACACAGGGTTTAATCTCGAACAAGAGACTAATTTTTTCACTAGTTAAATTAAAATTTAAGGAGCAAAACCTTTTTCCGGGAATACTTCAAAATAAAAGCAACAAACAACCATTCATTAATACACAGGACAAGATGTTACTATCCCTTGTGCCATAATCCAAGGTAAACACGTGTAGAAGGCCAATTCAGATAAGACGAAACACAAAACAAACGAGTGATATAACCACCATCAGATGCA
>CABFOQ010026353.1:4780-27492 GCA_900660455.1 Gephyroberyx darwinii | reverse complement strand
TTCATCTGAGAAACCGGAAGAATCGGTACACACTCTCTATCCTTTTATTCGAAAAATAACGCCTTTTTAACCAAGGGCAGGAAGAGACAGAAACAGTGGGGAAACTCAGAGAAAGACAGCAAGAGAGAGGGACACCAACAGAGACACAGATTGAGACAGAGAAAAAAGAGATGGAGAGAAACAAAGAGAAATGAAGGAGAAAAGTGCTCTTTAAAAGATCTTCTTTCCCTTACACTATGGGGAAAACTCAATGATCTATGCAGAATGTGTATGCGTAAAGGAATAATATGTCACTTCCCAATGCATGGAGACGATTTCTTGCCAGTGACCATATCTGAAACCAAATTATTGATTTTAATAATTTGGTCAAATAGGGAGAATCTGGGGTATCTCAATTAGAGGATGCTCTGTTTTAGCTCCACTTTGTGATTCAGGTGGATTAGATGGATGTATTTTTACATAAAAAATCTCCCCTAGGGCAGCTTTAAAGTTGGATCTTCACGTTTTTTTCACCTGTTATTCAGATGATACATCAGATACTGCCAGGAGAAGAAAAGGATTTCTCAAGTTTCTCAATTGTTGTAAACTGTGATGAAATTTCATAGCGTACAGGCATAGAAGAGTCTTTCATCCTGGCTGACTGACCTGGATTTAACTCTTGACAACAGTGATGCCGAGGCAGTAAGACCTTGGTAAAAATGCAGACAGTAAAGACAAGTTGTTGTAGGGCTCACAGCAGAGTTCAAGTACTATTATTCACCTCCATTTATAAGTACCATTTATATCACCTCTAGCCAGTTCATGAAAGCTTTCACATTTGCTGTTCTAAACACTCGGGTCAGGTAGGGACTTCATCTGGAAGTGATGTGTACAGGAAGTGATGCGGCTTACATTTCCTGCAGCAGCAACAGCAGGTTTTTAACCGGGGAACACTTAGCAGCAAAGATGTCACCAAAAAAACAAAGATCTCACCACTTCATTTTACCACTTTAAATTTAAACAAAAATATTCCCAGTTTCTTCACGCTAAGAGGAAGGGAAAATCCAAATCCTCCATGTTAAGGCAAGCAGTGCTGGCCTAGCAGCTCAGTATATGTCGCATGTTATAGACTGAGGGACAGTGAGATGTTATGAAGGTCAAATATCCTTGTTTCAATCCATGATCATATTCATAATCAGCTTTTCTGTTAGACCACAATTAGTAACCAAATAATTTCTCTTCACGTTTTTTTCATGTGATCACTATATATTGCATTTCTTGGCCTATAACCTGCTTTGGCAATATTGCTCCTTTTATTACAGTCATGCAGATAAAGCGTCTTTGAAGAGGAGAAAAAGACAAAGAGCGGAAAAGACAAAGAGGTGCAAGCTGAGGCAGAATGAAAGATATTCATTTTCAAGCCGGTAGAATTAATTTCGGTACAGATGAATAATCGTTCTGACATTAACAACACATAACAGAACAGATTGACAATGCCATATTATAAAACCCTGTTCACAGAATCACGTGCATGCAGTATATACAAGAGGTAACTGCCGAAATAAAGGACGTGCCGACCTAAAGTGTCTCAGTAGGGCACTGGACCACCAAGAACCACCAGGACAGCTCCAGAGCATCTTGGCAAAGATCCTACAAGTGTTTTTTTTTTACCAATCTTCCACAAAAAAACTCCATTTGGGGGTTTTGACGATGGTGGTGGCATCATCAAATGATCATCTGACATCTTTGGTTTCAAATGTGAATGGAAGAAGTAGACTGGAAGATGGAGTTTGGGATGAAGGCTCAACTGGAGACGTTGGTGGGAGGCTGTCAAATGTGAAATGAAGACATTCAGCTTGTCTGGGAATTGAGCAATCTGCATCTGATGGAGGGGCCTTTTATTTTGCAGGTTTCTGTTTCCTCGAGATATATCCACATGGACTTTGAGTCACTGGGAGCACATTTTGCCTCCGTTTGCTTTGATAAATTGGACATAGCCTTCCCTGTTGCAGATTGGAGTTCATATGTTGCCATTTTGTAGTTGTCCATACCTCAAATTTTGAGAACCGTCTTTATTTCCTTTATTGATTTCCTCGGGGATGTGAAGGTAAGATGATAATGGGGCTGAATTTTCAAATAATATTTCACACGAATTTGTAAAAACTCTCCAGTTGGTTCACCGAAGGCAAACAACGGCGTCAGTGGACCCAAATTCAGTGTTGATTTGGGGTTTAATGGTCTTTCTGTCTAAAAGAGCCACATACATGTTTTTCGTGACACATATTAGTTGTCAGATGGCTGAGCAGTCAGGGTTTGCCTGCCTGTAGATGAAGATGAAGTGGATCATTGCATGGACCCCTGGGGCGCTTTTGTGTACACACTGTAACAGAAGATAATGGGTTTAAACAGTGGTCCAGAATTAGGTTTTCGTTTGTATTTTCTTGTGTTTTTATAGTAAATCAAACCACCTGTTGATTGCTGTTTGGCAGTCATTCAACTAGATTAAAATCCACCTAATGGAAGCAGGAAGAGAGCCCGAGAAAGAGCAAGAGAGAGAGAGAAAAAAAATGACTAATTATAGCTCACCATGCTATCAGCTTGTTTGGCAGTGAAATGCAAAATCTCAGTGCCTGTAATCACCAGTCATCCACACTGGAAACAATTGGAAATAATTTAACTACAGCACTCCATTTAGCCTGAAGAGAGAGAGAGGGGGAGAGGAGGAACAGGGGCAGAGCAGAAAGAAAGAAGAAAATGTGAAAAAAATAATAACCATCCTTGTATTATTAGCAAAATAATACTGGGAGATAAGATGAACTGGAAGACAGATGTAGCTACAGGGTGTGTGTGTGTGTGTGTGTGTGTGTGTGTGTGTGTGTGTGTGTGTGTGAAGGCTAATTAGGATCCGTCAGTCACTAGACTATTCACCTGACTTCTCCTTTAATTATAGTTCTTTTCCAAGTGTTCACCCCTCTGTCACACACACATACACAAACACACACACACAGGAAAACACATGCTCACAAATGCATGTTGTTAGCGCTTTGCTAGTGGGAGCATTTCTTGACTTACATTGCCTTAGACTATCCATAACTGCATAACCAGAGTTCTTACCTCCCCTTAATTTGAATTCCTACCACCTAAACCGTAGCGCAACCATGTAGCTGTGTTCTCATGTAATTGTCATTTTTGAACGTACTTTTTAAATGTCACAAAAACAAAAAAGCAAAGTAGGAGCGTTTCCACATCACATAGGACAGCGCTACGGTGGTTCTGGGAGGTCAAGGTGGACAGATATTTTATAGGTAGCCTTTGGCAGCAAATGTTGCTCCGCCATTATTAATATGACAAATGCCTCGCCATTGCTGATTATTGGATTTCTTTATGAAAAATTAGCACACTAGTGGAAACCCAGCTAATGTCCGAACCCCCTGTCACGACATCTCCTCAAGGACAGAAGCACAAGACACACAGTTTCCTGTTTGAAAGTGCGTTATTGTTAACAATTACACTGCTATATTGTCGGTAACCCCCAAGATGCTCTTAGAGGTAATGGAATTCATTCTGTTCGTTGAAACTCTGCAGCGTAATTCAGGCTCATATCCTCAGATCCTCAGTGGAGGAAATATTACCCTTTTTTCCTGTAAATATCGATAACAAGAGCTGGGAGGAAATCCTGAATGCCAGTGTGAATACGGGTTGCCAGAACAGCTGATGCTGCCAGTCAGCTGTTAATGAATGCCTATTGAACCATATAAATATTACATCAAAGTGAAGCAATAGGCAAGTTCACTGTGTGACATTAACAGTAATGTTTTAAGGTATTTCTTATGTTATCTCAGGTGTTGTATAGAGACAGGTATGCAATATGCAAAAACCTAAATCAAACCTAAATCTAATGTAAAATGAGACAACCTATCTTATAAGGAAACCAGGGAACTTGAAATAAATCTTCTGCTAGCTAGCTAAACTAGCTACTAGCATGCTTAACTAGTTACTAGCACTTAAACAAGCTACACTATTTGAATTGTAGAGAAATGTGAAAAATTAATCTTCCAATGCGACTGCAGTAAAAACTAGCATCAGCTGGTTTATAAAGGCTACTACCACAGACATGGCAGTTAAACAAGGACCTAATGAAAATCCGACAGGCTCTTAGATACATCAGCGCGTGGAGACACCAGCACTTCTGCCTGAAAAATTGCTTGTGCCTTAGGAACAAACAACATGGGCTGCATCCATGTCCTTCCTATCATCTGTGTTCTTATGTCGCACTCTTGTTTCATCCCCATCAGGGACGACGGCGAATGAGAAATTCAAGTCGTGTTCATGGAAGGAGATTGGAGTGACTAGCCTTGTCTTTTGAAGCAGTGCAATCCACAACCTCTTCATTCTTTTTTTGTCTATCTTCCTCAGCCCTATCTATATCCATCCATCCAACCTGTCTATCTACCTATCCATCCATCTTTCTACCTTGCCCCCCCTCCCCCCACACGCCTTCCACTCTGCTGACATCCCATAATTTCCCTGTGGGCCAGTGGCTGAGCATGGGAGTGGCTGCGAGGGGTGGAAGAGAGAGAGAGAGATGGGGATATTGAGAGGAGGAGTGATGAATGGAGGGAGAGAGACATATATAGATAGAAATGGGGTGAGAGAGAGGCAGAAAGAGAGAGAGAGTTAGTTGGTAACGTTGCTGATGTCACATGCTCATTACACGGGTCAAGAGCTTTTTGCCAACGTTCTCTCTCTCTCTCTTCCTCCCTCAGCCTCTCTCTCTCTCTCTACCTCCTACTTGCTTCTCCTTTGCCCTTTTCACTAGAGATTAAGGGCTGCTCTCCTCGCGTCTCCTTATCGCCTTGCCCTTCAGAATGTGTTGAGATATGTCTGAAAAAATACAACAAATACTTATTTGTGCATGTAGATGACATTTTTTTTCTTAAACCGAGTGAATAGTGGGGAGATAATTGCTCATTCCTAATCCAAATTAAATTGTTTCTGGATTTGCCTTGAAATCAGACTTTTTTCACTTGATTTAAGAAAAATAATATTTTCCGACTCAATAGGTGAAGATGGATTTATTTAGCAATGTCACCCCCTGGATCGACTTCATCCTGTCTCCTCCTCTTCCTCCTCTCTCAAGTGCCTCACACTAAAGAATGTGGGCTGCTAAGCCTTTACTCGTCATTTGCTGGATATTCACAATATTACTGGCTAAATATTAGCACTGCTTGTAGATATACACTATGTGCACACACACCTACAAATGTATGCACATAAACTCTATGCACACATGGACATATGGACATGGCCATATAGTACACATATACACAAGCATATTTCCACTGTGTATACAGGGCAGTCCCAAAGTCAAATGTTTGCTCTGTGGCTTCCATTACATTAGTGGGATAAAACAAACCTACATACTGTGTGTCCTCATGTTAACACCTTACATTCATTTTGCAATTGTACATACTATTCTTTTTTTAGTCTGTTGATGAACGTTGAACACCCTTTTATTTTTTTTAATGGGCACTCCACCATTGTTCAACCTTCCCACCATCAATCAGTCCTCCCTAGTAGATGCTATTTGATGGTACTGTTTTTGTCTACTCGTTCTGAGAAAAGCTGTTTGAAGCTCCAAAAATCAGCCTGAAATTTCAAACGAATGAAAATTATAGGCATTCACATTTTTCTATCTTTTAAGAGGCCCAGTTTTTTCCCGCTGAGCCTTGAATGTCACCACCACCGTTTCCATGAAGACTTTCCAGGCATTGCTCTTTATTTCACACTTCTCAAGACTTATCAAGCTGCAGCTTAGCAAACTATACCGACTGGAGTTTCATGTCTTCAGCATTGATTGTCAGAAGAAATATTAATGCCTGTAAGGGCTGCAGTCAAGTCAATTCCAAGACCAGGTCCAAAGGGGGTCGAGACCAAGTCAAGACCAACACCGGAGCATATTGAGTCCTATTCCAAGACCAAGACTAAAAGACTGGACCCTTCAACATCCAACCAGTTAATCTATAGGATGTATAGGATTTTGACTAATCCAAGAAGTTTGAGGACTGTTACATACTACATACTAAACACAGGTGTAATCCCTTAAAATTGTTGTTAGGAGGAAATAAACAAAGGTGGCTTAGGTGGAGAAAAAAGTATCTTTGATAATTGAGTTGGGAAAAGTTGAGTCAATATCTAATCGTGGCCGAAACCAAGAGAAGTCTGAGTCAAAACCAAGTCCTAGATGTCAGAAAAGTGGTCTCAAGACCAGACTCAAGACTGAGACTGGACTCTACGGCCCTGATACCATGTTGAGGAAGTTAGGAAATCAACACATGCATCAGGAAGATAAAACTCAATGCTGCATTTTTGCGCTTTCTCCATGAGTGAATGGTCTGAACACCAAGTAAAAGGAAATTCTGCCCAGACCAACACCTGGGGACTAGGTGCTGTCGTGACCATACTAGCTAATAGGAGCTTGGAGGCCTGCTTCATCATAGTTTCTAGACCAAAACTACGACTTTCCCTGGGCTGATGCATACTATCAGTGGTGTGGATGAAATGGGCTGAATATGATCATCAGCGCAGACTGTTACACTATATGTAGTCCAGATTACACATACATGGTGAAAAGCTAGGATAACTTCATCTGACTGGAAGAGACAATGAAAAACTTTAACAACAGCACTGGAAAACACACACAAAAACATTCTCAGGGCCCATCACAAGTAATGGATAGAACAGAATGTCCCAACAGGTTACCGGCATTCACATTTTCAAAGTGTGTGTGTGTGACTTTGTGCAATAGTTTGTTTTCAGTTATTAATTTACTAATTATTTACCATAATCATTGAACAACACTGACCAACCACAATTCACAGATTGTTGAGGGGAAGGTGGGGGTTGCTAAAAAAAAAGCAAACAACAAAACATACCATGAAAAGATACAGACAAGGGTGTTTGGGAAAAATGACCCAAGTGTCCTAGAGGTGGAATGGGGGCAAATATCTGCATTTAATGCTTTAAAAACAAACAAGAAAACCTTAAAATAAATTCTATAGCAAACTGGGAGCCACTGAAGAGAGAAATGTGGTCCCTCTTCCTGGTGCCAATTAGAAGCCTAGCAGCAGCATTAGGACAAGATGAAGGCATGCATAATGTTCTCCAGGCCTTAAAACGCGAGGAATGGCTTGACTTTAGCAATATTTCTGAGCTGTAATGTACCTTTTACTACTGCATTTATCTGGTTAGCAAATCTGATGGCCGAGTCGAAAATTACAATTTCTGGCATATGGTTTGATGTAGGATGACAGCTGTCCCAGAATTCAGACTTGCTCTCATTTAGTTGGATAAATTATTTTGCCATCCAGGATTGTATGTCCTTAGGGCAGTCACCAAGGTTCTTCAGAGAACACATGTCACAGGGTTTCAAGGGGAGGTAGAGCTGGGTATCATCGGCGTAACAGTGAAATATTATATTTCTGAATACCCAGTTGGAGAATGTAGATGGAGAAAAGACTAGGCCCTAAAATGCAGCAGAGGAGGATGAAAAGTTGCTAATATTGACAGAAAAGGTTCTGTTCCTAAGATAGGAGGCAAACCACTTAAGAGCTTTACCCTGAATGTCAACCCCATACTCAAGACGGTCAATTAAGATGTCATGGTTGACTGTGTCTAAGGTGGCGGTCCAAGAGAATTAAAATGACACCATTACCAGAGTCAACAGTCAATAGAAAGTCATTGGACAGCTTCGGGAAGGCAGATTCTGTCCTATGGAGTTCTCTGAGACCACACCGGAATTTTTCAAGGAAGCTATTTTAGTTTAAGAAAGACAGAAGTTGATGAATGACGGCTTTTTCAAGGATTTAGGATAAAGGCAATTTGGAGATGGGTCTATAAATGTTAAGAATTGTGGGGTCAAGGTGGAGCTTTTTAAGGAGAGGCTGGACCCCTGCATGCTTAAAGCAAGATGGAACCACACCTGTAACTAGATTACTATTAATAATAGACGGAACACTAAGGCCAATGTCAAAGTTAAAGAGTCGTGAAGGGATTATGTCAAGAGGGCAGGTTGTGGGCTTCATATGAGAAACTGTATCTATTAAACACAGGAGAGAGACAGGCTCAAGCTGGTTTAAGACAGCTGTGTAAATCAGAGCTCATGAGCAGGGGGTGAGATGTGAGCTCTCACGTCATCAATCTTGCCCACAAAGAATTTCAAAAACTCTTCACAGGTAGCAGACACATGAAGGCAGGTGCAAACAGAGGGATTGAGTACAGAATTGATTGTGCTGAACATGACTTTGGGTCTGTGACAGTTTTTGGAAATGATATCGGAGAAATACTTTACTCTCGCTATTTTAACAGCTTCCTGAATTTTACCCAGGCAGTCTCTCAGTCTCTCAGGTATGTTGTCAGGACCTGCTGCCTTGCGTGGATTGAGTATGGTTAGGTCCTTACTCACATCAGCTGTGGCCAGACTGAGTACCCTCCCCCTGAAGAGCAGGTACATCACCGATGACCTCACATGGTCCCTGACCACCACTAACTTAGCCAAGAGGGCCCAGCAGTGGATGCACTTCCTGGGGAGACTGAAGTGGGTGAGGGTCCCACGCCCGATCCTCACCACATTCTACCGAGGCACTGTTGACAGTGTCCTGACCAACTGCATCATCATCTGGTACGGGAACTGCAACGAAATAGACCGCAAGACCCTGCAGGAGGACGGCAGAGGGTGGGACTCTTCCCACCCCTGACCCCCTGCGGTCTGGCAGGAGGTACCGCAGGATTAAGGCCAGCACCACCAGGATACGCAACAACTTCTTCCCCCAGGCTGTCAGACTGCTCAACACCTCACTGCTACCCTAAACACATACAAGCCTTACTTGACACACACACATGCACACACACCCTGCACGGGTCACTATTTTTCAGGACACTTGAAGCTTATCTTTTTTCCATTTCCACTCTTTCCACGTTTTCCTGCAATCCTGCCTCAGAGCTCGGGTGGCATCATTAAGCCAGGGCTGGAATTTGAATTTAGGCTGCCTGATTTTGAAGGGGGGCAAGAGTCGAGAATGGTAGAGCAGGTGGAATCCAATAGAGTGAGCTAGGGAGGGGTATCCTCAAGAGTACAGGTGTAGGGAGCACCTATGTAGGAATCTGAGAACTGACTGGCAATGGAAGGGTTAATAGAGCGAGGGCAGCGACCAGGGATTTAGAGATTCGATGAGGTAGAGTGGCATCAAATACAATCACCCTGTGATCTGCAAGGCAAGCGTCGTCTATTTCAATGTTACCAACAGGAAAACCAAATGTTAGAATAAGATCAACAAGTGTGCCCCTGACATACTGAATGAGATCCAAAACCTCTCATGGGTAGGCATGGATATTAAAATCACCAAGAATCAAAATTCTATCAGATCCAGACATGATTGAAGAAAAAGAAATCAGAGAATTCCAGAATGAAGTCCCGGTCCCAGTTGCCATTGTGTTTTCTGATTTGTACACCAGCGTATTTCATTCACTCACCCTTTTCTCCTAATTATGAGATCTTTTCTCAGAATTATAACATCTTTTGTCGTTATTATGTCATAAAGATCTCCTAATTATGAGGGAGTATCTCATTATTTTGAGAAAAAGATCTCGGGATTATGACATTTTCTCATTATTATGGGAAAAAGCTCTTGTTATTATGGAATAAAGCTCTCGCTATCTTGAGATGAAGCTCTCATTATTATGGGATAAAGATCTTGTTATTATGAGATAAAGATCCTGTTATTAGGAGATGAAGAGCTTGTTATTAGGAAATGAAGAGCTTGTTATATTATAGGATAAAGATATTGATATCAGGAGAGGAGAAACCGATGGAACCTAGTGGCGATGATGAGGAGGAGCTGATCAGCGGTGGTTCAGGGAAGTACATATTTGTCTGTGCTGCCTTAATACGCCTCAATATGTCAACATATTCTTCTCATAATTACAAGATCTTTATCTCATAGTTTTGAGATATCACATAATAACAGAATCCTGAGAAAACAGGTTGAATTTTTTTCTCCCAAAATGAATGCAATACACTTCCATAGATTTGCTGTTGTGTTGCGACTTGTTAATGTTTTGGCCACACTTCATGGCCACCGTATTAAATAGCATACATTGTATTCACTATAAATTAGTAAACAATGTAGGAAATTAACTAATTGCCAATTAGTTGTTACTTAACCAACAACTGCTAATAAGAAATTAAAGATAATAATGAATTAACCATTTATTAGTGATAATTATTAGTGTTTTGTAAATATATAATATTATATAAACTGAACACTGTTGAAGTGGCTTAGTTGGTAGCATCACCTATCCTGTTGCCAGGTACAGACCTTATGAATTTGACATTACAGAAAGAAGAAGCAACAGGCCCTCCTAGAAAGTCACCTGTAACAGGTGGCATATTAACAGATGTTATACAATAGATACAATCAATTACTACATGCAAATCAACGTGGTATAAATCAGAATAGGCCACGGGAACCCATTTGTCTCAGTGTTCATTAACATTGTAAATCCTCTGGGTCTGCTGCAATGAATTCTAAATTAGCCCAATGTTAATTAATCTTGATTAAAAGTGTTGTACCAGTGATTATGCCGCGCCGCACGTCAGGGTGTATATTGATGTGTAATGGATTGATACATTATTAATCATGTCCAAGTCAAGTGTGAAACAGTTGTTACCTGGCTGAATAGGGCCCTTGTTGGAAACTCATTCCTAAGTTAAAAGACCCTGGCTTGAGACCACTTGAGATGAATACTTTGTCAAGCATCAGCATAGAAAAGGTTGATACCTCCCGTGGTAGCTCAGTGTGAACTCATTTCCAGAGATGGACAACCCTTGGGGACAAGTCTTTTTAACTAATGGATCAGAAGAAACAGCACTTTAAACTTTCACTTATGACCGTTATCTACATCAGTGCCATCTTAAGCTTTTTACTTAATGTCACAGCTGCCATCTGCAGCCATTCTGAGGCAGGCATTTGGGAAACCAAATGGCACGAGTGAAATATGCCCTACTACATTTAAATCCTGAAGCCCAGATGCTGATGCAGGATTTCCGTGGTTGGTTAATTTCTACCATTTTCAAAAATGAGTATACTGACACAGCTTCCCGATAACAGGTACTTAACAGAATTAGGATCCAGCATCTGTCTCACCTTCTGCTGAAGTTCAGCTGGAATGCTGTTTGCAGGTTGCGCTGCACAGCTGCATGGCTTTGTGTGTGTTAAAAGGCTGGGTTCAGGACTTTTAGAAGCAATAGCTATGGTTACGCCTGGCATTTCTTTGGAGATCTGACACTAAAGATTGCATTTGTGAGATCAGATTGCTGCATTTCCACACTTGATCTGAAAATGGCTGCTATGCATCTTCTGTGGCTTTATTTATTTAAATATGTACTTGCATTCTTTTTTTTGCATTCCCTCTCCACCTCTTTCTTGCTTGCATTGCTGCCAGATCACATCCAGACTATGGAGCATTCCAATTACAATATGGGCCTGAAAGCTTTCGTATCTGAACCTTCAAAATCCAATTTAATACATTTTTTGTGACTCCAAGTCCATGGGGAACAAAACCACTTTATTGTGGAGCTTGTGGAACTACATGTAAGAGAAAGAACTTCATGTTATTCTCAGTTGACTTGGCTCTTATGGCCAATAAAAGAGAAATAGAGTTATAAGTGGGCCCTGGGGAGAAATAAAGTTACAAACCATGCCAGTAGAGTATGATCATCAAAGTGTACACTCCATCATCTGAAGCAAAAATGAAATCGGAATTAAAGTCACCTTGCTTTTTAACATGGGATGAAATAGAAATGCAATTTAGCTTTAGTTTGGTTTATCATAACAAACAAAATGCACAATTACATTGCCACTTTAAGGGCTGTCATGGCAATTTAAGTCATTTGCACTTTGTCTAGTTGGTGAGAGCAGCTTAATAAAGCTATAACACAATATTTGTCAGAGACGTCTCTTAGGCCTTTAATGCTTGCAAGCAGAGCTGAAACTACACTCACCGAGGTGCATGCAGAATGAGCTGAGGAATTCAGTTCCTCAGGTATATTTATAGACATGGGATGTTGAAATCTCCTTCAGTCATGGGGTCATTCTAGGACAATCATACAGGCACAAACTCAATGTTACATAGACATGTCACTATGTTAATATGATGAAGTCAGTATATCTCTAATGTACACATGTTTTTCCCCTCCTATCTGGTCTGATCAAAGGTTAGTTAAACAATCATGGGTACAATCCTTTTGACACCAAGACCTGCTCATCCTTGTGATTTGATTAGGTCAAGGAATAAAAAACACACACATTCCTCTTATCTCAGTAGTTTCCACTGACTATGACTACACTTATACATACATATGTTAGAAACACACTTACATCATTATTTTCCATAACAGGGCAAGTGATCAGTTATAGAGGACCGAAAGAAGAAAAGTGCCTGGGCTCGTGGGGTAAACACCTAACCTCGTGTGAAAAATGTAAATGCTACATTTCACTACTTTATCCTGCAGTGACCGCTTGCTTGTGTTCTCGTCTTCCTCTGGGCTTCCTTTGCTCTTCTCAACTCTTTTGCGAGGTCAGGTTCGGGTAAGGCACGGCTGCCTCATGCCTGGTCCCCAATAGTAGCAGAGAAGGGCAATACTGAAATATGCAGAGAGAAAGAAGCTCACAGGGATAAAGAGAGGAGCACAGCAAGTCGTTAACGCAATTCATTTGACAACGACAGTGTATTCAGTTTAAATTATAGATGTCCATCTTTAATAAATATCATTTGAGCTACTTTTTTAGGCTAGATGTAGGCTGTGTGCCTGTACCCTGGAGAAACACGTGTTTCTCATGCTCCACCTTTCCCATACCGTTTAAGAAGTCAGTTTGGCTAAAGCTGTTTTGTACTTTTGAGAAAGATCATATGGAGAAACCAGTCAATTCATTCTCGATGATCTGAGACATGTTGGCCAGTGCTGACAACAGCCGCACAGTTCCTCTTTTTTCGATGATGAAATGTTGGCTGCAGCTGAACTTTTAGCCAACATATGATTTATTATTTAGCCATTTAGCTTAATTAGCTCTTATCATGAGCAGCTAGAGATGCTTTTAGATGGAGCAGCGAATTCACTAGTGGATTTTACCATGTTTGATGGTAAATCGACTAGACTAGGCCGCACAGCGAGAGAAATCAGCTCAGATGTGTTGGGGATGTAAGCAGAGTACACATGTGCTTCATCTTATGGCCAATCAAATTTTAATAAGGGTTGATGTCACTTACCACTAAAACATTCAGAATGGCACCTGAAAGATTGATGATGATAATCAGTGCATTATCAGAGATTTGTGTTCATAATTTATTACTGTAAAGAAACAGATTCAGCAATGGACTATATGCATGATGTGCATGCTGTAATTTTGCTTACATTACGACTCCAGTTGTTAGAATTCTTTGACATTGCCAGCTGTGGTGCTACAGCTTGCCTTCAGTTTGCATGAGTTAGTCATCAGATAGCAGCAGGGTAGAGCACGTTCCACATCAAAAACAGCCATGATGAGAAATGATGAAATATGCCAAACAACATCAGCTCACAGTGGCACAGCCGTGACAGTTTGTTTACGACTGCTTTGTCTCCATTTTCACAGCACAAAGTTTAAAAGTGCAAAATTCTATTCTCCTAATGTTGGGCTCAAAGTCACATATAGCATGCATGGTGAGGTGATTAGCAATTGTGTTACAATGCTACTAACTTGGGCAATGCTACTGGAAGTAATGAGACATGATTGAAAATACAGGTCGCATTGATTTAGTGGTCTGCATGTCTGGTAATAAACATTGGCACATTGTGCTTTTGTGAGGAGGGTGTATTCTGAGAAGAGAGCTTCTCATTTAGAGCTGTCCACTTTGTAAATAAGCAGCATTTTGAGTCTTAAAGTCCGATTTTTGCAAGTTTCACTCTTTGCACTACAATGGCATACTAAAAAACTACAGCCTACCTTCTAAAACTATAGAAGGCCAAACAGGGAAGGTAATGTGTGACAAGGTGGGCTGAAGGTATGCCACTTGTCACTGTACGTCTCCACTACAGGACATCCTTTAGACACACACAGGAATATCATTCTGCTTGTTTCGTTTATTTACCTCGTTAAGTTAATTATTCATCGCTACACTGTAACTTGCTACACTTACTAGCCTGGGTTTGTCTTCCATCAGAATTTCTATTTAACCTGGGGTGAAATAAGACATCAAACATACCGATTTAGTTTCCTTTATTGTTTTCATGTTTGTTATTTATACAAACATCTCAATCCATTCTTCCATTCTGTCAAACAATACATTCAGCAGGTGCAGGAACACTGTGGGGGACGAGCCCGCTGATAGTTCCTGTTTATATTTGTTTGATGATGTCATCAATGACATCACAGGCAATACCAATTGTGGGGGTGATTGTGTTTGTAATAATTGTTAATTGTCACAATAGATCTATGTAGTTATCCTGATGTTTTACCAGGAGTTTGAATATTCTTGTCAGAAGAACAATTATTAGTGACTGATGTATATGATAGTGTTCATCTGTGACCATGAGGAAATTGGGTTCCACCCTGTAGCAAGGATGGGTTGCTCAGGGGAGGAGGACGTGTAACACCACTATAAAAGCTCAGAATGATTCTGCATCAGGAGAGTGGTAGTCAACTAAGGCAGTGTTGCTGTGAACACGTGACCTTCTGTACCGGTACCTTTACTTTTTTCTTTTTTTTTTCTTTTTGTCTACTCTGAGTTGATTTTATTTTTTTGAGTTTACATATGTACTCACCTGCACCTGTAAATAAATCGTCACCATTTTCCATATCCTCTGGCTCGACTATCTCACATAATGTTTTGTATAGCGACCACCTCCTTGTTATACAGTACAGTATGTTCCCCTTCGTCTCAACCCTTACTTTGATGAGTCACTTCAGGTAAAGCATGCAGATCAGGTGAACCATGGCTTTAAGTGGAACATGCTGACAGCAGAAACAACAGCTTTCTGTTTTTCCTACTGGGAGGTTCAGCGTTTCCTCCTAAAAGCTACAGATTTTAATATTTCCATAACAATAGGCATAAAAACAAGGCTTGGTGTTCAGTTGGGAGGTTCAGGGTTTTTGCTTTATTCTTGTGAAAGCAATGTTTTTTTCTATATTTCTTGATTTCCATAAAAGTTGATTTACTCTTCCGGGGCTTCCTAAGATGTTTCCCTGCATGCATGCCTCATACCTCAAGAGCTGAGAGGTGTTTGCAAACAAGTTTTTCGTATGCAGGTATGTGTGTCGGTGAGTATGTTTGTGCACATACAGGTACGTCGACAAATGCTAATGCATGCGTGTCTGCATGTGCGTAAGCTGAATGTATCGGAGAGAGGTCGTGCATCAAAGTGTTTTTGCACATGGCTCTATTTGTCTGTGTGTGTACACGAGCGAGTGTGTATTTGTAATCTTATGACCAGCAGTTGGAGTGGGCAGCAATGCATATCAAATCAGGCACATCCAGTAGCATCCAGTGGAGGAGAACAGAGGGAAATGAGGATATTTAACTTGGCTCGGACTCAGAAGACACTTCTTACCTTGACTCACCGCTCTCATACTGGGAGTGTAAAAGGACTTTTGAAGGTTAAAGAACCCCAAATTTCTTTACGTGACACTTATCCTCTCGTTTAAATGTTGCGTCTTTACGTGGTTTGAAACCGCCAAGCCTGGAGTCACTTTGAGAGGTGCCACCCTAGAGGACATTGTGCAAATTGAATGTGACAGTGATTGGACCGTCCCTCCCCGAGCTAAGAGCGAGCCTTCACCGTGGGAGCAATCTCAGAAGTCCTGATTTTTTTAGTAGATGCTGATTACTCCCAAAAGTGGGCTGTGTGTAAAGGCCGAAAGTGTTTGAGGTGAAATAGAGCCTGATTGTGTTGACAGTGTTTATCAGGGGCAGACTTAGCGATTTTGGGGCCCGAGGCAAAGGCAAGCATGGGGCCCCCCTGAATCCCAACCTTCACTCTTTTCAATCCATCCTTTCTATACATTACCTTCAAGCTGGGGCTGAGCAAAGTGTAAGGCTAGAGCTGATTGAGCTTGGAGGCAGTGCTAATATTGCTAGCAACAAAACTAGCAGTAGTTGATTTTTTTGCTGAAAAAAGTTAACAAAGCTTTTATTTTTTGTCTGCATCACAGATCACTTTGCTTCATGTTTTTGCTTCTCTCAATGCAACTGTGGGAAAGAAATGAGCTTAAAGTCAAGTGCCAATATAGCACTAGTAGTCAAGTGGAATAGTTCACTGTAGCCTGACTGAGTGGGGGGGTGGTGTGGTGGGCATTTTGTTGTAGCAAGAAGAGGGGTGTTTTTCAAAAAGTAAATGAACTGATGAAAAATAAGTGTATCGTACTTGATATTCTTGTCTTTTGTGGGGCCCTCTGGCTGCTGGGGCCTCAGGCAATAGCCTAGTATTGCCTAATGGTAAGACCATCCCTGAGTGTTATGATATTATACATTCAATATCCACTTTTAGGTACTAGTACCAGGTAGGGCCCCCTTTTGCCTCCAGAACAGCCTGAATTCAAGGCCTGGATCGAACAAGGTGTTTGAAAAGCTCCACAGGGATCTTGGTCCATGCTGACTTGATAACGTCAAGCAGTTACTGGAGAATTTTCATTGGCAATTCTCAGGAACCTGCAACCATATTTATCCATTTGGATCCATTTGGCCATGAAGTGATCCACCTCATCAATAACAATGTTTAGGTAGCTATGCTCCGTTGGTACTACAGGGGCCTTACGTGAGCCAAGAAAACATTCCCCACACCATTACACCACCAGCAGCCTGTGCTATCGACACCTGGCAGAACTGATCCATGGATTCATGCTGTTAAAATTCTGAACTCTTAATTCTTCAGTGGTCCAGTTTTGGTGATCATGTAGCCACTGTAGCTTCATCTTCTTGGTCTCAGCTGAAAGGAGGCAAACCCACGTAGTTGCACTCCACATGGTCTTCTGCTGCCCATCTCCTTCGAGGTTGGACCAGTTGTGTGTTCTGACATGCACATCTGCACGTCACTGTTGTACAAAGCTGTTATTTGCTTACTTTCCTGTTAGCTTGAATGAGTCTTGTCATTCTCCTCTGACCTTTCACATCAACATGGTGCTTTGGCTGAGAGGATGTTTGAGAATGGTGTTGTTCTCTTGACGCTATAGTGTAGAAGACCCCAGGACGTTGGCCATGTCTGAGATCCTCGACCCAGTGCATCTGGCAAAGTCACTTAATGTTAGAATGTGCCATTCTAACATTTAGTCAAACAGTAAGAAAACCTCTCGATGTCATCTGCATGCTTTATATACTGATGCTATATTTATGTGACTCACTGTCTGGAGGAGCAAGATATAAATAATAAAGTGGTGTACTGTATATCATCAGTACAAATCTTGAATCCTCAGTATTGATACAAGGCCACAATAAATTCTTCTCAATTCCTACACTTTCCAGAGATAGACGACGGTGATAAAACGCGAAGACATTCATTATCAAAAAAAGAATTAAATGTGCCTCTTTTTTTTTTTTTTTTTACCTAAACCCAATTACTTATATAGTCATTTCCTCTAACTCTGCCTCTTGTTTGATAATTCTTTTTCTGGGAATGGAGATGAAAAATTCATGCATTGTACCCAGATGTCAAGTGAAATCATTATGCAGCCTGAATGCCCAGCATGAATATCAGTGCATCACAGGCCTTGCTGTGTCCTATAAAGGGACTGCAGTAATTGACCACAAAAAAGGTCTTTTATAGTTACCCAGGATTCGAGGTATTTTTTTTAAGTGATTTTTATTGGATAAATCTGAAAATTAATTTAGAATAAAAAAAATTCTGTGAAATTATAGGTACAACCATTTTTTCACGGTCAGCATTAGTGGTTCATCACTTTAACATTTTTCGCACTATGTACATTTAGCGATTCTAACTCTCCTCGTCTACCTCCTCCTCCTCATCATCTCCTTTTTTCCATCCATAACGTCCTTCATCCATTCCTCTTCATATCCCTCTCATCCTGCTCCATCCTTCTCTCATCCTTCCTCACCTCCTGTCCCTCGGCAGGGGTGTCAGATTTTCCCCCGGCCATGAATTTTGCATGATTGTTCGTCTATGCAGCTAGAAGACCTTCCTTCCCCCCGTCTCTCTCTCTCTCTCTCTCTCTCTCTCTCACTGTGGCCACAGCTCACCAACCCTTCCCCCTCATTAATGTTCCATGTAAAATAAATGTTTCAGGGGGGATCCTTTTACTTGCCGCACCAGCGATTTGTACAGGGGACATTATTCACGGGCAGACAAATCTATGGACCTCAGCCACTCTAATAAATATGGCCCCTTCATTCCCCCTTCCTAAACAACTGTGATGAATAACTATGAGAGGAAAAAGTGGGAATCAAGGAGAAAGGGCACAGGAAAAACAGAAAGAGAGATTGGAGAGAGAGAAGAGGCTCTGCAAAACTTCCAATCCAACATTCAGCGATTATTTATTCTGTTGACGTCCCCACAGGTGTAGCAGTTGGAGAAGTCCCACTTTTTACAGCTTCCACTTCCACTGCATGTTCCAGTGGTCTGTACAGCTAGAGTTGTTCCAGCCCCTGATAAGAAATGCTTAGAAAAATCGGGCACCAGTTCTTTGCAAGAGTTATTGTGTTAAAATATGCCAGTTTACATCTGGGAATAGGTTGCAAGGAGATGTGTTAAATTCTACATAAGTAAATACATAAATACAAAAAACAAGTCAAATGAATAAAAAAAGATACTTTCACAACCATGTCCCTGTTAACTGAATTTTACTGACTTTCCATAACCAAGTCAGAGTGCCTCCATGACCTACCTCATTTGTTCGTTTTCGGTTTTCTAAAGGTGTAAACAAGCCGAATGACAGCTGGGCTTGCTGTGGAGAAGAACAGCAGAAAACTAGCTGAAAATCCATAGGAAAGCAAAACCCAAGAAGAGATCTCATATTTATCTTACTCCTAGACACAAATGAGCTCTTTTTAACTAAAATGAGTCTAGAGGCGTTTCTCCTATTTCTCAAATTCAACTCAAGCGAAAAAACCACATAAAAGCTCATGTTTATTTCACTCTGAACAAAACAACAGATCTCCAGATGGTCTCAAATAAGTCTCATTTAACTCTCCTGAATATGAGACTAGAGAAAGATACTAATACTAATTAAGATAAAAATTCATGATATTCCTTGAGTATCCCAGAGAGTTAATCAAATTCACTGACTTTTCCCTGGCTGGAATAAAGGCTTTGAAGTTGTGTCACAAATCTCCTTTTATTGGAGAATTGCCTGTGCGCAAATAATGTTTAAATATATAACAACCGGGCAAGAGAAAGAGAAATACATGAAAAATATTTTGGTGGTGTTTGTGTAGGTCAATTCAGTAATGTTAAATATAAAACTTAATAGTTAGTTTAGGTTACTGTGACACAGTAAACTTTAGCCCTAATCTCTAACACGGGCGCCGGATTCATTTCAGAAGTGCGGGGGCCAAAAAGTGTGTGTGCGTGTGTGTGCACGCATGTGTAGCAGTAGATAGACCGTGTTAGTAGGCTCTAGAGACTTCTATCTCGTGAGCTTACGTTACAAAGTAAACTACAAAGTTGTTTCAACGTTTTCATAACAAAACGACATATGAAGTAAAAATTGATGCAAAGGGAATTGTGTTTACTGTTCATGGTGTGCGGCACTATATTGCTGTGACGCCAGGTGTGTTTACATCGGCAACTCGGGCCAGTTGGATCTTGCCCGTCCACACAAACGCACCGTTTATGGGTTCCAAAACGCAATACCATGGAGCTGTATATATTGTTCAGTTATTTATTTGTCTGCACGCTGCACCGTATACCTCAAGACGCCGTCCACTGTAAGACATTAGGTAAAATAAAGCATAGACATAAAGCAGGCAAACAGAAAACGGGAAGAATATTTACATTTTAATCCAATAGAGGACACAATCAAATGCATACAGTGTACATTGTGACCAATAAAATTGTTTCAATGCTGTGACGTGTGTTACCTTGTCTACACTAAGTCTGTTTGAGCCATTAAGCTAGCTGAACTAACCTTAACTATCAATATCAATATGATTCTGCAAACATGTCAAAAGAACCAGTGCATCAGAAAGGAAAATGCAGTCAAACAAAACTGAACTTCAACGTTAATATTACATCCCTGACGTCCACAACTCCGTTGGAGCCTGGCCCTTCAACCCCAGAACCAGCGCTGCGGCAGCCAGAAGAACCCCAAAGCAGCAGCTCTGTGCCCGCTGAAACTGTCAAAACCGCCGACATTGAACCAAAACAGGCTAGTGCTGGCTCCGACTGTGTGGAGGGTTGTTGTCGGGTATACCGACTTGGAATTATCAATGGAATGCACCATTATCAGTCAGACGTATCCTTCCCTGGCGATGGATAACGTTAGGGCTCCTGGTACCGCTGTAATATGTCGCCGTATTTGCTTTGCAACGACTCCCAATCTATATTCTCCGCCGCATTTACCGCCTTATACTCCTTAGTTACTTTCAGTAACAGTTCCACCACGTCGTCCGTCCAAACAAAGAAATCTCTGCTCTTACTTTTCACCATTGCTGTTCTTCGTAACGGTATTTTCTGCAAATAAGCAACAGCAGAGCAGAAAATCTGCTTCCTGTTTACACCGGCATGCGCACACCCAGTGTAAGTGAATGGTCACGTGATATGTGTTTATGTTATATGTTAACATGGACTGAAATCATTTCTGAAACGGTGCTAAAACGCTTGTGTGGACAGAGATATTAGTGTGGATTTAGCCTCAGATCGTGCACGGAGAGGAGGGGCTATTCACAGATGGGTCCGTTATCAATGTGTTTGTGAGAGAGAGAGAGAGTGAGAGAGAGAGAGAGAGAGAGAGAGAGGGGGAAACACTGCAGTGATACGCGATTTAAAAAGAAGGTGGGAGGAGGGGAAAAGTGGGAGGCCAATGGCCCCTTGCCCCCCGCCCTTTCCAGCGCCGGTGATCTCTATGCCAAAACAAGTTACAAGTTCTAGTGTGAGAAGAGTTAGCTAAGCTAACCTGAACCTTTGTTTAGCTTTGTTAGCTAGCTAACTAGCCAGAAGGCTGATTTAGCGAACCAACCAATGTGTTTTGAATTTCAGTATGCAGAACAGGCTTTCATACAGTAAGGTTGCTACATGTAGCATTTGTACATCATTCAAAAATTACCATATTAATTTTCTTTTTTTTCAGATTTGGTGTGAAATCTGACGGGATTGCTTTATGAAACCATTTTTACTTTGTATGTAATAGACCACTTTTTCCCAGTTCCACTATTCTATACTATGTAGTTTCAACGTTAGGTTAGGTTGCATATTGGCTACTATCAAAGGTGTTACCAGCTCTCATCCTTCTTCTTGCTCTTCACAACAAATGGGGCGACGTCGAGGAGGGGGTAGTAGCAACAGCCTCTTTGCCACAGGAAGCAACAGGTTTATGTGAAATTTGGTCTTAATTTTGAGAAACATAAAGTGCTAAACACAGTACCTTTGATATAGTCAACCAATTAGCCACAACTGCAACCATTGCCTGCTGACGTCCCACCGACAAACACAACTAGCTCATTAACAGATGAAATGATGATATCAGCTGATATTAGCAATTACAAGACATTTGAAGGGTAAAGCGCAAAAAATTAAATGTCCAAACTTGAGGTAGATTTCTTCAGCTTGAGCCCATTATAAGCCTAGAAAAAATTGCTATAATAGCTATATACATTGCTATGCCATTACATTGACACTTTTATTGAAAGTGCCTCACAGTACCATGAGTGCGTACATATTTAGTATGGGTTAATCCAGTGGGAATCGTATTCCTCACCCTGGCAGTGTTAGTTCCATGCTCTACCTACTAAATTATATAAGGCCATGCATATCTGCAACACTTCCATACCATTGCAGTACCACAGTTGTTTGTTGTATAGCAGTAACCTTACTTTTCCATTATTTTGAATAGTTTTTTACGATTTTATTCCTGCACCAATAACAGCTCAGCACATAATGACCACCAAATATTACGAAAAAGATATTCAGCAATGCCCTGAGGTTAAAAAAAACTGCAATTCAAAGCACAAATCACATCTGTGATTTGCATGAAATGAGTCACTACCTGGAATTCACTCAATGCAGATATTAAACAACAAAGGGAAGCAACAAAGCATGTTTGGTAAATGAAGCATAAAGCAGATGTATGCTTTCAATCAACCAAAGGGTGGGATTTTAATGGAGGAAAGCTGATGCATCCCACCACAAGAGATTCATGCCAGTTAATCAGTGTTATGACGTATGACAGATAGCGCTAATCCATTTTCAAACAGGAAGTATGGGGGCCTATTAGAGAATCTGATCTTCATCCATATGGCTTTATCTCTGTATGTGTGTGTGTGTGTGTGTGTATGTGCGCGCATCAAGGGGATCATTTGCAGTGTCGACTCTTAGAATTAATTACGTGGAGGGACGTCAAAGTGTTGGTGGCTCTTACACTGCACTGTCTTTGAATAATTACCAGTTGGAGCAGAGGTGTGTGTGTGTGTGGGGGGCATGCAATCACACACACACACACACACACACACACACACACACACACACACACACA
>CABFOQ010026348.1:0-16232 GCA_900660455.1 Gephyroberyx darwinii | reverse complement strand
TCCTAGCTCCAGCGCCACGTTGAGCAGAGTTACATCGGGCGGGCTGTCTGCAGGTGTGGCGATCTTAAAGGCGTCTTGGGCCAGTTTGAAGATGAGGGAGGAGGAGTGGATGTTTTTCTGGATGGCCTCCAGCACCGTGCGCAACCTCAACATGTCACCTGGCGGGGGAACGGAGAGCGCAAACTTCAAAATCCACACTTTCAGCAAAGATGTTGTTATTCATTATTCACAGTAGTCATTCCAGCGATAACGGTTTTTACTGCGCTTAAGGGATACAATGGTGATGCAACAGGTGCACGGTACAGCCGAGCACTTAAGTACCCATAATCACAGTAAAGAACATCATTAAGGGTAGCATGGCTTTTATACAATGGTTAGAAATACATATGTACCGTCTGAATCGTTTTCTTCAAAGCAGTGCTTATACATGAGAATACAAAACAGGAGAACGCCAGGAAGGTAGCTAAGGTTAAGTCACTGCCTGGTTACCACAAGAGTTGGCATAGAAACCAATAAAGCCCAATTTGCTGTGCTTTATGGGAATTATCAGTGATGTTGGGACGAGTCTGGGACCAATCAGTTTGCTTGGATCAAACCATCTGGTGTATAAACCTCATTTACCACGTCTAATGAATCCATTCAGTATTTAAACATTAGTTGGTCAAAATGATACGAATTTGAAGTGAAGCCAGATTCTTATTGGGGAAAAGATAGAGTCAGATTGTCTTCAGGATACAAGATACAGCTCACCTCAGCTAGACTGAAGGCAGAACTATGCATGCGGGTGTGAATTACCTTTGGCGGCGGTGAGCATGGTGGAGGCCAGCTCACACTGCTGTGACTCCAGGTGTCCCAGCGTGAACCAGCGCGGGTATCTGCTGGGAACGATGGAGATGCCGTGGTGCGAGTGGCCGACGTCCCCGGAGCCCGCTGACGACTCCAGCACCGGCAGCCTGACAGGAACAGACAACGTCAATTCTTTGCTGCCGTCATTGCTCAGGGTGTCTGCGAGTTTCATCACGCCAGACCTAAGATGTTTTAAGACCCTTTCAATGCCAATGAGAATGAAATCTGAGACCAATTTCGTCATTAAACGACTGGCGTACAAAGGTCTGCTTGGTCTAGAAAACTTAAAATGCTACATGTAGCATTTTACCACCAATAAATCATTAGCACTAGCACTGACAAGAGATAGAAGCTATCATAATCTCTAATCTCTAATGATCTTGTTGACGTGAATGAGTAAGCTGACCTCATGGCGCGGAGGGCCACTTTGTACGCCAGGTCTGCATCATGTGGCAGCAGGGCGGAGAAGAGGTACTTGGCGAAGGTGTGCATCGGAACGCTCTCCCTGTGGATGACCTCGCCGAGACCGCTGAAGGGACCAGCTAGACGGAGACAGAGGCAAAAAAAATAAAACGCGTGAAGTTTTGTCTTTCTTTGTAGGGGAGGCGAGAGGGAGAGGGAGGAAGAAATGAGAGATGAGTAGGATGAGGAGGAGGAGAACGGGCCTTCTTCAAGCTAGAAGAAACATCGTGTAGGAGGCATCGTCTTGCTTCCACAGCTTGGTGTGCGACTGCTTCAGATACACGTCTATTCTTACACTGGTTGCATATCCCCATTCCATGCACACACACTGCTGACATATTGTCATCTAGAATCTGAGGTCAAACAAAAAATTAACTAACCAGCAAGAAGTACTAAAAATATTCTGTCCTGCTTTTAAATGTTGTTTTTCTGGTTTCCACTACAGTTGGGTTTGCTCTGGAGAAAAACAGCTGAAAACCACCAGATAATAGAATATATGTGTGAAGTTATGAAATACATTATGGTACACCTTTCAAAACCCCATGATATCCCAGAAATTACTGGTGGGAACGTGTTTACTCCCATAGCTGATCGGCTACAAGGGCTATAAGGCAAAGTGTCACCCCTCCTTGTAGAAGTGCTCTGAGGAGGGGAGGAGGAAATCGTGAGGAAAGACACACTGTGTTGCTGCTGTACCTTCTAGTAGCTGTATGGCCTGTTTCCGAAGCGTCTGAACCAGAAGATCGTCCAGCTCCAGTTCCTGCAGCTTCGCAACGATCTGCTCCTCGTTCCGACACACCTACGCCATATCCACACCGCAAATGTCATGATTCAATGTCATTGTGTGACACTAAATGTTTAGTTTGTACATCAAATTGCGACAGAATAAAGAGTAATTAGACATATTAGTAACTGATCCTTAATTAGGTCTATATGTCATGGCAGGGAGAGAACAGAATCTGTGCTTGTTTATTTCAGGGCTCTCATACCTTATCCTGAGCGTACAGGCCCTCGGGCATCATCCTCTGTTGGCCCATACCCATCAGCGCCACCTCCAGGGCCAGGGCCAGGTAGGACTCCCCTCCATCTGGACTGCCACACACTGGTACATGGTGGTAAACTGGAGGCCTGGGGTCACCTTCTGACAGAGGAGGGAGGGAGAGGGGTAAAGAAGGAAGGAAGGAGGGAAGGAAGGAGGGAAGGAAGGAAGGAAGGAAGGAAAGAACTATTTAGCATGTTTTGTCCTCTGCTTCAATCATTTCATCTATTAGTTTCTTCTCCAGCGGCCCCATGGGTAGTGAGGCCAACACAACAGAAACAAAGTGGATGGCAAAACAAAGAATCAAAAGTCTGTCCAACTTAAAACACAATGACAACTGTGATTGATATGAGGGAGTACTTTGCAGGGATGCGTTCAAGACCACCCAAAAAAGAGGGGAAATTACCGGGCCCATTCATTTAAAAAGAATGGCGTTGGCGTTATGTGACACAACATACATGTTGCACACATGCCCTAATGCCTGAAAACTATAACTAAGAACAGATGCCACGAGTCTCTCTCTCTCTCTGAGCTGTTGATTGGTGCCCACTCGTTCCCTCTCACACTCTCTCGCTCTCGCTCTCCCTCACACACACACACACACACACACACACACACACACACACACACACACACACACACACACACACACACACACACACACAGAGAGAGAAGAGCACTTGGGGGTGCAGTGCAATCATTCAAATGTAACCTGCAGTCTTACAGAGGGGGGGTGGAGGGAGAATCCAGGGAGATTGCTTTTCACACTGATGGTTAATCTGTCACATGTGAAGACCCTCACGTTGTTTACTGCCTGGTTTCTTAGGCTACATCCACACTAAGCTGTTTAAATTTGAAAAGGCATATTTAGCATACTCTGGCGGCGTTTTCGACCACCTCAAGGTCAGCTGCGATCCCATAAGACTAATATACTCGTTAACTGGTTCAGAGGTAGAGAGGCTAACGGATAACGGAAAGGCTGTTGGTTCAATACCATGTATTATGGGAACTATGATCTTGTGACCGAGGGGGCTGGAGTACATCAGCACATCCATCAATGTTACCTAAGTGCCCAACCACAGAAACCTCAAAACAATAAAACTAAATAAGGACAATGTAACTCTCTAACTAATCTCCAGATCGAGTTTACTCTCCTTTGCTATATAAAAGCGCCCTCAAATGCGAGTGGAAGATAGAAATGTCAGTCTATGGCCACAGTCCAAAGAGAATGATACAGTTGCACTTTGCTGTCTCTGATTTTTGTGGGACCAAACCAGCCAATCAGTAGTTAGTGGAAAAATATTTCTTTATACATTGCACCTCTATGATTGGCTATATCCCAATACAGGCTAAAATAAAACAATGCTTTTAAAAAATAGGTTCTGTATTTGTGTTTGGAAGCAGGGTGCTTGGGGAACAGGTCAGGACTGGGGGGGCAAGGTGCAAATCTGGCCTCACACTGAGCCACAAACTGCTTCAGCAGTAGGGTGCTTCTGGCAACCTTGCACACTGACCTCTCTGAAGAAAGGCATGCATAAACACATAGGGGAGTAGCTTATGTTGGAGCATCTAGACGATACTGTATGTGAAAAAAATATCCAGTTTAAATATCCAGCAAATAAAGTCACCTTCTACTAGATTTTTCAATAGACTGTGTCCTGGGAGAACAATGTTACATGTTTGGGTCCTGTGCTAAAAAAGAACCAGTATGCTGTTGTTTTCCTATAACTAACCTAACACTCCCTGTTTGCTCTATTACAGCCATTTCAGTTTCCAGTCACCCCTATTTTGGCCGGGCGGATGATGAAGATTCAGTGTAAGGACTCTTCACTGTTCCCTTTGCAAAACGTCAGCATCTAACAATATGAATGGCTGCACTTGCCAAAAATATCCTCATTGCATTCTAATCGGTGAAAATATGCCAAAGTTGCCAAAATATGCCAAAATTGTGATAAACACTATTGGCTATAGTTTGGCTGGTCCCAAGATACATCGTAGGACCTTCCTGCATCTAATTCAAGTTCTCAAAGTCAAGGTGGAGTGAGGGTGGGGGCTTCCTGACAGTGGTATTTACCCATATTTGATTTTCTAAATGAATTTTCTTGAGCTTGCATGATTGATCCGAGTCCCAATATAACGGGTGTTTACCCTGAAGGTGGCACAGAGGTGGATTGATTCTGCTCCACTTCCCCAATTGGGCTTGTTTAAAACACTCCACAGGCTGTTTTAGAGACCCAGAGTGTGTGTACTTGTGTACAGACTGGTAGATCAAATCAAATAAATTTCTGAGAGCGAGGTGAGCTGAGGCTGCTGCTCCACCAAGGTCCTCCCAAGAGCCTTATTATTGCTAACCATCTCACTGAACATTCACCAGTCCTCAGTTTCTCCATGCACTTCTAACTTCTCCACGTGTGTAGCCTGTATGTAGCCGGTAGCCTGTTAAGGTGCCCTCGGTGTTGTGAGTGTAGAATTCCCCCTCTGTCCAGGCTGACATTTGGTTGCCTCACTTGTTGTATTGATTTGGTCCAAGCAGTGTTAAAGATGCAGTGGACTTATTACTCCAAATGTCTGATCCTTACAGTGCAGTTGCAGGAAAAAATCTGAGCGTATCTTGGCCATGCTGATAACGAGCCTGCTCAGTAGCTGCTGCTGGCTGCCGTCTGTAGCTAGAGCTGCTCCAAACCCCCCCCCACCACCCACCGTGTCGCTCTGTTATTCTCGTTCCCTCCCACTGTCATTCCGCCAGTCGTGTTTCATCCTCATCCAGTTTTTCATCCTCATCCAGCTTATTCTGTTTGGTCGGTGGTGTTATGCCCTGGCCAAAGTACAGAGGCAAAACAAATAGCATGCAGCGTATGCATCTCAGCAAGTAAGCGTGAGATTCTTTGAGATGAACAGGTAGGGGTGCCGGGGTGAAAGAAGTTTGGATGGAAGGTTTCTTCAGAAGGATAGGGTTGAATAGGAACTAAGGCATCAAAGCCTCAGCAGATTGTCTCTACATTATTCTAGCCTCAACAGCAGCATCAGTTGGCTTACAGACAATACAGCAATAGCAGTGTGGTGTTCCACACTGTATGAAACAATCAATTTCTTTTGCAGCCATTATCTTGTCAGAGCTGGGACGTGAGCATCTCTCTTAACAAAGCTATTTATTATTAATGGGATTCTATTTATGTGAGCCCCTTGAATGGTTTAAAAGAGTCAAGTCTCAGCAGGCAAAGACGAGACAGTTTGTAGGAGGACTATAAAATAGCCTATTGTTTTTGATAAAGAATGACAACAGATGGCCTCATTCAAAGTGACTCATAGCACACCAGGGTATATTGGACTGTAAACTTGTTTGTCTCTGGATCTGAACCTACAGCTACGTACCATAGCACTGCAACCTTATTTAAGTTAGCAAAAGGTGAATGGAATAAAGACCATCCCCGTAGCACCCATGAATGCTAATGGATATTTACAAAGATTGAGTTGATGCTGATGAATGCTAATGCAATGATGAGGACCATGACTGACCATTGATGACTGTCAATGTCGACATCTTATATTTGTTGTTTTTGTGGATTCATTTATGACCACATTTTGAGTGATCTCCTTGCTATCTCACAGGGTCCAGGGGATGATCCAGATCTTAGTGGCTTTGTGTGTGCTTACGGGCTATGCAATCACAACGGCCAGCTTTGCCATCTATGAAGTCCACGAGCACCACAGTGGCTCCAAGAGGCTCCAGCACATCGCTGGCATCAGTGAGCCCTTCTACTGGGCCGTGAACTTCTTCTATGACATGGTAACATCTTTTTCTTCTCGCCTTAGAGGAGATCCACACTACAACCCTCTTTAAAAAAAACAAGAAAATTCTATAAAAAATGTTTACATTATAATTGTATGTTCATCTCGTGTAGTGGCCTAAATGAAGGGCCAAATCTGGTCAAATCCATCCCTGTCAAATCCTCAAACCCAAGCGTATGTCCACCATGAACTCAGTAAAAACATATGCAAACACTACATATCATTCATTCATATCGTTCATGCTGCATGCTCACTTTTAGAATTTAACTGCATGCAAAAGCAATTTCTTTTCCAATATTTGAAGTGTTAATATCTAAAATACTATATATCTATTTTGAGAAAGGTCTTTACCTGAAGTTCATCATTCATTCAGTTCATCATACCTCCTGTCCTTTAAAAAGTACCATAATTTGCTTTAATATTGTGCTGTCAATCATTCTGTAAGAGTAGGCGTCACCTTTTCTATCATTTAGGAACGAACCTCCTCAATTAATAATGACATATCAATCAAATGATTTTCTGTTGCTGTATCATGTCCTATTATTTTCGCAGATGATCTACCTGGTTCCTGTGACTCTGACTGTTGGTGTGATTGCAGCCTTTCAGATCCCAGCATTCACAGACCGACAAAATCTGGCTGCCGTCACCCTGCTTTTGGTGCTCTTTGGGTCAGTGATTTGGCTGTGCTTCCACCATGACATGCAGCCTAATAATCTGTTCATAGGAATGTTAATCTTACTTAAAATGAGTGACAACACTCATAAACTCAGAAACACTTTAAGTGGTAAGGCATCATGAGTGCATTATAAGCACATTGTGAGTGAACCAGAACATTATATAATACACACAATATGCAATAATGTAGGGAATTTAATATTTGATTAAATACATGGTAAAATGAGTGTAATTTTCTGATGTTTGTCTGATGATTCTAAGGCCTAATGGGATCAATCACAATGTACTTCAAGTTAAGTGTTACCCAATGATCTCACCTCATGTCAACCAGACTAAATGTCAAAGCTAGCCTAACCTATCCCTGATTTGATCAAGACTTCTAAGTAATTGTGGTCAATGTGGTGTTAATTTTGAGAAACACTAGCACAAACAATATAAGATGAGATAGAGGCTACCAATCGTCACGACCATGGTCTCGTTTGTTTATGGTAATCATACCACAGTATGAATTTGACAATGATATATTGATGTCAAAATATTTGTCAATATGAACTATCACCTTTAACAACATTGTTTTAAAGTGAATACTTGCTATGCCGATCACTCACTCGCTCTGATTCATCTGTTGCTTTATTTTAAATAAGAATGCAAATTCATGCCCAGCAACTCCAAACCAATGACACGCCATGCTTCGCACACCTGGATTACTGGAACAATTTGAATTGTTGTTCCCCAAATGTAGTTGGAGTTTGAGCGTTGTGATTCCGGTGTCGTGGCCGGCCCCCATCCTGAGCCCTAGATAGGAGGAGGCCAACTCAGCACTCTGCCTCTCATTTATCAGACAGATGTCTCCTTCTCAAGCAATGAATAATCACAGTGCTCCATCTGCCTGCCTGCCTGCCTGCACCCACCTGGGTCTGGTCTGCAGCCTCCCTGCTTCTGTTCCACATCATGGCTTGGCACCCACAGTCTGCCTACCAAGCACCTTTTTTCGGGCATGGCAGTCAGATGCTCTGTCTCTGTCTAACTCAGTTTCTGCTGTCTCTCTCTCTTCCCAGTCTACTTCCTCCATGTCCTTTTTTCTTTCTCCCTCTTTCTCTCTCTTTCTGTCTCCCGCTGACCTGGACACCCCAATCAAATGAACAAGCAGATTATTTGGGGAAAAAAAGAGAAAGAAAAAAAACAGAGAAGAATGTGCTGCCACCAGGGAATAGAGGGAGAAGTAATTTATCTTCCTCTCTTTTGCCATCATGTTTGAATGTTTACTCCTCATGGTTTGGCATTTTCCTCCTTCCCTTTTCAATGTTCTCTGGTGCCTATTTTCATCAGGCTCACAGCAGCTCCATTTAGCCTGTTAAAAGACTGAACCACTTCAGTTAGTTAAAAAATGCAAGGGCATGTCATTTTAGAAGGGGCGGTGATGGAGGGAACTGCATAAATTCTCTATATCCACTTCCATTCTCAAGAGAACAAACTCTGAAATCAAAGCAGTGTTTGTTGGTTTCTGTACTTGAAATGCAACCCAGCCAGATGACAGCAGGACTATTTTAAGGCGTTTGAAGAGTTATTTTTACTTGGTTGACTCTTACGATGAGAAGCTGTATTTAAGCTATCCTGTCATTGTCTTGTCTCAGGTTTGCTACCTTCCCCTGGATGTACCTCTTATCCAGTGTCTTCAAGGATGCAGAGATGGCCTTCATCACTTATGTGTGCATCAACCTCTTTGTCAGCGTCAACACCATCTTGTCCACCTCCATTATCTACTTTCTGGGTCAAATTGCAATGCATAACACTGAGGTCAGTATAGGATGCTCTATGTGTAGCTGTTAATTCATTGATGAATGAATTATGAATGAGTCACTTTTTGTAGGACAATCTCACACATATTCAATGACAGAGAGATGAGATTACAATTCAGAATAAGCACTGAGGCTACCTTAAATACAGTTTTATATCCTCACTCCTTTTCCTCCCCTACCCCCTTTCTCACTGTCTTACCCTCTGTCCTTCCTTCCTGCAGGCCATCCAAGAAGTATTCAGGAAACTGAGCCACGCCTTCCTAATCTTCCCCCAATTCAGCTTTGGTAACGGATTGATGGAGTTGGCCAGGGTGAACATGGAGGTCCAGCTCCTCAGCGGCTATGGCATCGATGCCTACCGGAACCCATTCTCCATGGATGCCCTGGGCTGGATGTTCCTCTCCTCCTTCCTCCAAGGCCTGTTCTTCTTCACATTGCGCCTGCTGCTCAACAAGTGGCTCATACGCAAAGTCAGGTGAGATGGCAAAGAAAAGATGATGTGGTGATGTATGAAGACGAGAGATGGTGTGTTGATGCAGTGAACTACTGCTGCTGTGGACGATCATGAACTGTGTGTACACATCCAATTTTGATATGCTTGGGACTCTAATTGAATTGAAAATGTATGCACAGAATGTGGAAATGATTTGGGTTACACAGTGGGCCACTCATTTATCAAGCACTATACCACAAATTGGTGTGGAAACGTTTTTAATATGCAATGAAAACCATTTTCACTGGAAATTAGACCATCGTGAGTGTTTAAAAACATTTAGCATATCAGCATAGCATTTCAACATCTCTCAATGTTTTGCACCTATGGAAATATTGATAAATGCTGATTATCACTGATTTATTAAGGTTTATAAGGTTATCTTCCCTCTATCTATCATATAGGCTTTCTCCCTCCTATCACCTAGTTTCAATCTGTCACAGATCTAGCAAGCTCCTTGTTTCTTGCACAGTCATGACAGTCATGTTGCCTCTGACAAATTACCGACCCACCTAGTTATCAGGATTATTTTTCCCTGTGTAGGCGTCTGATCTTTGGCAGGAAGGTCGTTCCCCAGATGGCTGGTGGGGACGAGGATGTGGTAGCCGAGCACCTACGGGTGTCCAGCGGAGCAGCCAGCTCAGACATCCTGCAGGTCAACCAGCTCACCAAGGTCTATCAACACCTCAACAAGAAGGTCCATGCCGTCAAAGGACTGTCTGTGGGCATCCCTGCTGGGGAGGTGAGCTTACATGCAAGCCTGCATGAGGCAGGGTTTTAGCCAGTGTAGTTGCAAAATAATGTAGAAATGTAAAGGGGCATTAAATAATCTATATGACCTTTATTTTTTGACCAGTGTTTGTAAGCAGTGAGTGTTGTCCTTGTCTGCAGTGCTTTGGTCTGCTGGGTGTGAATGGAGCGGGAAAGACTACCACTTTCAAGATGCTGACTGGAGATGTTAGCCCTACTGATGGAACAGCACAGATCAAGGACTGGGATGGGTATGCTATTCACTGATTTATTTGACCATTTTAAAAACACATCTTGAGGATAACATCAAAACGTCCTGGACTTGTTTCTACCGTGATCCAGGCATCAAAAGCAAGATTGCATGCAAGCAGGTATACATTGGAAGGTAAGCCCATGTAAAAATAGTTTACCCACCTTTAAATTTGTGGAATAGAATTTACCCAGCCTTGATAGTCTGAGATAGAAAAAAGAGGTTTCTGAAAATATAATTGATTTATATTTTTACTGGTAGATGGTTGGCTTGTGTGTCTTTTTTTACCCCCATGGTCAACTCCGAGGCTGCAGCCTGCAAGGCTCATTCTGCCCCAAATCAATCAGCCAATCACAAGCCACCAGCTTCTTCTCAAGCCAAGCAACTGTATTAGTCCGCTTAGCATTTAAACAAACTCTCTTAGCCAGCAAGTAAACCCTATATAATACCACTGCAAAGGCAATTCTTAATTATTAATTCAGTCATTTTTAATCCATCTGGGAATGTCTTATTTATTTGTTACTCATCATTTGGTTAGCTTGCTTTGATGCCAAGCTAAAATGAGATAACAACTTTGTTAGCTGACTGCCTAGCATCTCTACTGCTAGCTTGCTATCTAGCTTAATTGAATTCATTAAAGTTAGACCCTGAAACAATGCACACAGATGTAAACAGAGGGTACATACTGTTTCTGTGTATTGTATTTGCCTCCAAGGCAGGTTTGAATCAAAAGGGAAGACAGATTCCTGAACTGCTGATGTAATTCACCACGTTCCTTTTCTTCCAGACTGGTTCGTCAGATATAGCCTCTGAGGCAGATACGAAAGGATACCACTTACCATACTAGTTCGCATTGCATCCTCCTTCCAGGCTTCTCCAGGAAAGAGTTGTGACTGCTTTGCATGAGATAAAATTTGAACCTACATCTCACAAGATGTTTTATGAATGAGATGTTTTAGAATGCACTCAAACTAAAACAGCCCAAGTATCTCAGGCTCTCCTATACAGTTAATCACAACCTTACTCACACACTTATGGCTCTAAATTATCACTTTAATGTTGAGGTGTATGATGGGCTATTCCTAACACAGCACACTATAGACAGCAGCCCCACTGGGACTCCCTATGCATATACATTATCAATTTGTCCGATAGCATGTATTTGATGTAATTTAAAGAAAATTCTTTCTTTATGTTTTTCCCCAGGCGGCTGGTGGACATCATGGAGTGCCGTAACGAGGGCATAAACATTGGTTACTGTCCCCAAGTGGACGCCCTCGATGATCTGCTCACTGGAGAAGAGCATCTGTACTTCTACGCCCGCATCCGCGGCATCTCAAAGAGGGAGATTGATGGGGTAAACTGCAGACTCTGTGCGCTGCTTCTCAAAGCACGATGCCACCCGTAAAAAGACATGGGATCAGATATGAATTCAAAGATGCACTACCGCTCCAAAATTAGTACTGTAGCTGTTGATGCTTCCATGCATACTGAATCAGAGGGTGTGAAGTATTGAGTGATGTGTGCTGAAAGCTATACTATCTGGGACGGCTAAAAACATAAAAGCTTTTGCTATACTGTGAAATCCAAGCTTCGAAATTAAGGTGATGCTGTTTGTATCAGTGCAGGCAAATTTACATTTAAACTGATACTTTGATGATGAGAGGATTTCATTTGACATTTCACTTCAGTCCCATTCTCCCCATTTATCACTCTGAAAGTAATCAATTTTGCATTCTCTAGTGATTACTGAGAGTGTTTTTCACTGCCACTGAAATTGGTGGAATCTGCAGAACAAGAAATCAAAAGATGATGGGATTTCTGATTTTCCATCTTGGATAAAATAAAATAAAAAAAATAAAATAAAAAAGTAGGAGGTGGGAGTTTGTTGAAAGCATCTACATCTACAAATGTAAATTGTGTGTAGAAATCAAAACAATTAAGTATTGTGGTGCTGACTGATATAGCATGTGAAGACTTGTCTGCCTTGTTTGTCTGTGTGTATCTCTCTCTCTCTCTCTCTCTCTCTCTCTCTCTCTCTCTCTCTCTCCCTCTCTCTCTCTCTCCCTCTCTCCCTCAACACCATATCTCAAGCAAGGACACATTAGCCCCCGAAAAGTGATGGGCTCCGACAGCCTCAGTCATGTTATCAACAGAATTATGCACACACACGTATGCAAGGTCACACACCCACACACACAAAATCAGGCACAGAAATGGTTGCATCTGACTCTAATCACCATTGCTGCTGTCGTTACAGCTCCTCTTCTCCGGTCAGGGTGGTGACAACAATGGCTGTAATGGCCACAGCATTGGTGGTGGGCTAATTCGCTGAGATGAGGTTATATATAGAGCTCCTCTTATGTTGTCTCCCACTGACAGTCCCATAGATGAGGATAATGAGACAGGCCTTAATGGGGCCATTTCACATTTACACGGTTTTGTCAAGCTTAATGAGCTGTTACATCAAAGGTGAAAGAAAGTGGCTTTTATGGGAGAACATAAAAAACAACATATTTTGACCTGAACCAGTCAGGGATATGCTACATTGTTGCTGCTAATCATTTAAATTCAGCTGCTGACATTGTGTCTGTGTCTATAGTCTGGCCTAGCATACGCAGTGTTCTGATACTTGGATCAGTCAACCCAGAATCATATTTAGGAATCAAAGCAAAAGGCATATCCTTCTACAGAGAAAAATGGAGAATTTATGGGAGCTACAGTATCTATTGGATTGTCTCTGTCCACTGATCTGGCTTCCAAAATACATTCAAGTGTAAATTTTCATGTGTAAAACTCAAGCTTCCCTTCATTCCCTTGGAGAAAAAATGGTATGGGACAGAAATCAACTGGTAGCATTTAATGGAATGTTGGAATGGAAAGACAAGTATAGACAAGTATAGCTGTTGTTAGATGTGCAAGTTCAAGTGCAAATCCCAGCTTTTTAAGAGTTAATTGCTGGGTATCAATGGCCTTTCAGCTCTGCTTTCAGTGCAATGTGGTATAACACTCACTGGATAAACTGATATTCCTCAAATAAATTGCATCAATTAATTCTGTCTTAAATGAAATCCATCACTGTACAAACAGTGAGCTTCCAGGTCATTAGATCATCAGACCTAATGAATCCCAATAGATGTCTGTCCATACCAAGACACATACACTATTTCCCATTGCTCAAGGGTCTTGGTTTTGTGCTCCTTACATTAGGTTATGTATCTTAGTGTGATGGCCTTCAAATGGCAACTCTGCCATAAATGGAGCTGTTTCAGGCAGACATACTTGTGTGTCAGTCAGCTGACGTGTTAAGCTGTCAAACTCACTCACTCATTCTCTGCTGCTGCTGCTGCTGCTGCTGCTACTGCTGCACATGAATCTCCCACCCCACCACCACCCCATCCACCTGTGGGCTCTGTTTCATAGTCCCCCTAGGGAGGAATGCTATCGATGCTCCCTGCCTTAATTAAGTTGCACAGAGGCCGATGCAACAGAGCCTTGACGCCAAAATAAAATCTATGTACTTGAGTTGGTTGACTGAAATACCAGCTTTGTGAAGCTCACCATGTCCAGTTTTTGTTGTGTCATAGAGATGTTGAATCAATTATGTGGTGTTTAGCAACTATCGTGTTAAGTGTCTGTCTATCCCTCTCGGTGAGCTTAGACTTACCACCACTGTTCCTCTTCACCGATGCAGTTTGTCTGCCACATTAAATTATTTTGGTTTTTTTGACTGATGCTCCTGCAATTCAGGCAGCGATTATTTGGCCTCTTTGCAACTCTGTTAGTGACCCGATGTCACTTTGAATGTATATAAAAGTGGTGATTGTCAGACCTCTTATAAAGCTGACATACTGCTAATTGGCATTCAGCTCAGTATGACTTGCCAGTGTAGTAGCTGCCTTTGTAATTGTGATTTAGTTACTTTAATGTTAAAGTACTTTTTCATGTGGTGTTTCTGCTATTCTGTCTGCTCCCTGTCTAATCTACTTAGGTGGTGAACTATCTACTGAACAAGCTGGAGCTGGGCTACTACAGAAACAACATCACCGACGGTTACAGTTGCGGTACCCGCAGGAAACTTTCTACAGCGCTGGCTCTCATTGGACACCCACAAATCCTGCTCCTGGTGAGGACCCACCCGCTTGCACCACTGTAGCTGTTCATTAAATTGCCTGTCTGGCAGCCTGACAACAAACATGAAACTAACTTTACACTACTGTTCCTCCTGAGTGGGTCTTTGAAGTAAAGTAGACATCGATCCCCTAGACTTGGCAGATCTCATATAGTTAATTAGTTTGCTTCCCTGGGCTTACCCCAGGGTGGTCTTCCCCCTAGCATTAAACTCTTTTTCTATCTCATGTCTCTATCATATCCTCTCTCTCCTCTTTTCCTCATTCTATCTCTCCTTCCTCCTGTCCTCGACTCTATCCTTCCCCTTCCCCTTTCTCTACCTTTCCTTTATCTATCTTCTTAATTTCCCCATCCTCTCTCGGCTCATCCCTCTGCCCTTATTCTTTCTTGTTCTCTCTGTCCTTGTTCCTTCTTTTATTCTCTCCTTTTTCATTTTGTCTGTCACACACTGGGCCTCCCCTTTCCCTTATTATTTTGCCATCATGCATCTGTACTTATTCTTTTTGTTCACCCTGTCCTAATTTCTTCCTTTACTCTATACACTGCACACTCTTTCCCACACCCTGCCTTGCTCAATTCCCTGATCCTCTCTGCTCTGTCATTCCTATCTCTTTATTCTCTCCTGATCTCTCTATCCTGGTTTCCCCCTTCGTTTCCTTCTTCCTCGCTGCTTCCTCTCTTTCACACATCCTGCCTTTGTCTTATCTTTCAACCTCTCTACACAGGACGAGCCAAGCTCTGGCATGGACCCTCGCACCAAGCGCCACCTGTGGAAAATCATCTCTGACGAGGTGAAGGGGAAATGTGCCGTGGTTCTCACCTCTCACAGGTGAGTAGGCTGTCACCATACATCAGCTACATCAGCACTGCATGTACTATGCAGATTGTCCGTGTTGTTCATTCATCCATGTGTCACACATGATATCTCAGACACCGCTGATTGGATTTTGGAGAAACAATTACAGGTCAAAAAAAGATGACATACTTATTATTAATTGGCACATGAGGTCTGCATCATTAGATTGCAGGATGATGAGGTTTTTCTGTTGTGCTGTTTTTCCCCCCATAATGATAATGACTGTGATAATTATTTGATATATACTAGCTGTTATACTATACACTAGCAGACAACAGCTTTTTTTAAATATGTGACAGCAGCTATAGTTAATTATGCTAACGTTGTCCCAATGTGACCTTTTATCTTGTCTTTTTCGCTCGCTCTCTCTGCATTTCAGCATGGAGGAGTGTGAGGCACTGTGCGGCCGTCTTGCCATCATGGTAAAGGGTCAGTTCCAATGCCTGGGCTCCCTGCAGCACATTAAGAACAGGTCAGTCACCTCTG
Source organism: Gephyroberyx darwinii (assembly GCA_900660455.1). Taxonomy (NCBI): domain Eukaryota; kingdom Metazoa; phylum Chordata; class Actinopteri; order Trachichthyiformes; family Trachichthyidae; genus Gephyroberyx; species Gephyroberyx darwinii. The sequence goes on along the minus strand of CABFOQ010026348.1, from coordinate 656 downwards.
CTCCTCCTCCCAGCCAGCCATTACTGCTCTCTCCACCCTGCCACCACAGCCTCCTATTCACCTGCCAGTGGTCCTTTGTTGTCCATCTCTCTTGGCCTCCCCTTTGTGCAGCTGAAGGCTCATTCTGACTTGTAATAACATTGACCTCCCACAGACATGTAATAACTCTGCCCTTTGTTTGTAAAATCCCTTTTGTGCAGGTTCGGAAGCGGCTTCACTGTGAAAATGTACCTGGCCCGGGCCTCCTGTGACGTAGAGGCAATCACTGGCTTCATGCAGCACCACTTCCCCAGCACTTATCTCAAGGTGAACTTAGCCAGCTAGCCAAGGCATTGGATGCCCATATTGGGCATCACTGTTGGATGGTAGGCAAATGTGTTTACTTGTGCCTTCTTTCCCAACTCACAGGACCAGCAATCCACTATGGTGGAGTACCACGTACCTGTGGCGCCAGGAGGGGTGGCCGACATCTTTGACCAGCTGGAGTCCAACAAGACAGCACTGCAGATCAAACATTTCTCTGTCAGCCAGACTACACTGGATGAGGTGAGAGAAAGAGAGAGAGAGAGAATGGCAGAACAAGTGTGAACTTTTGGAGAGGTGGGTCGATGGTAGATAGGGACAGAAAATAAGGAACAGAGGAGCTGAGATAAGAG
>CABFOQ010026347.1:0-10075 GCA_900660455.1 Gephyroberyx darwinii | reverse complement strand
CGCTCACTCTGTCAGTCACACCAACGAGACCATGTGGCCTTTTAAGGTCACGGAATTGTGGCTCACCCACTCACCCACTCACCCACTCACCAACTCACCCACTCACTCACTCACCCACTCACTCACTCACCCACTCACTCACTTAAATTTCCTTCATTTCTATCCTTGTCTCTCCCCCGCAGTCTTAAACTATCATCCCTCCTTTTCTTGAGAGGAGAGCCAGTAATAACAGATATCCAAGGCATTCTTTGGAATCTAACACAAGAGAACAACGCTCCTTCACTGCTGTGGTTATCATTATCATAATATTGCACACACACACACACACACACAAACACTGTTACATAATGCCACAATATCCCTATGGCCTTTGATGTAGCTATAATGGAAAGGATGCCAAGAGTCAAACGTCAAAGAGCGTTGTAGTGTCAGATTTGTCCCTACTCGTATATCTCATGTTTATCTTCCTCTCTCACGTTCTCCTCCGAGGGGAATACTCATTCACTCCCCAATCTCCATCTTGCGGGACACGGTATCCAGTATCGCTCATGATAGACACTCGCTCGGTTTCCCAGAAAACAGCATTGCTATTTTCTGCACCTCTACACTCTCTTGTTCACACTCCTAGCTGTCCCCTTCCAAACTCTCTCCCTCTCTCTCCTTCTCTCTCTCTCTCTCTCTCTCTCTCTCTCCCTCTCTCTCCTTCTCTCTCTCTCTCTCTCTCTCTCTATTCAGCATCAAATTCAGCTTTGCTCTAATTGTCCCTCTGGTGTCCTTGCAGGACCTCTGTGTTTTGGTTTTCCTGACCTGGTGGTCTCTGGACAGTCTCAGTGAGTGGAGGGAAACCGCGTAATCAGTACTCCAGTAAGATTCAAGTGTTCTATTTGTAGACTGTCAAGAGTGTGTGCATGTGTGCATGAGTATGTGTGGTTGTATATGTATGTTCTACATAGGGTGTAAAAAGGGTAATTATCAGGGGTTAGCTCTGCTAAAAATTATCACTGTCCAAAAATATCACTGTATTGAAGACACAAGAGCATAAGTTAAAAGAGTTAAAAGATCATAACCAAGATGGCAACCTATCAGCTTCTATTAATGGTAAATGGCAGTCAAGTAAATCTATCAATTCACAGATCGAATCGCACATTTTGTACAGTGTATTTTACTTTATGTGCTTCAAATAACGTCACACCAATATTAAAAATCTCACAGAACATATTGCAGTGACCCTCCAACTTCCATCTGAGCTGAACTGTGGAGAGGAGCTTGGTAATGTCATTTATCTAGCTATTTCAACAGGTTTGAAGCAGGAAGCTACGTTTTGTGGACCAGAGGGGGAAATTGAAGTCAGATGAGAGTTTCTAAGAAAGCAGACAGAAGTAGATGTTGTAGTCTCTTAGGTAAGGGAGGCATTTAATTTGATTACTCAGCGACAGACGCTTGGTTATCTTTAATAAAATAGTTGTGTTCATACACACAATAGGCTTTTAGTCAGTAGACAGAATAACTGTATCGCTAACTATTAAGGCACTTGTCTACATCGCTAATGTACATTATGCTCCCCTTATCTTTTTCCAGCGTGCACACGAAGCATCACCCAAATACACTCATCAACAGATAATCCATTGGTAGAAATCTCCTGACTTTATCCCAGAGTTGGCAAACATTTAATACCTAAGGGACAAATCGAGTTGAGTTTAGGAAACAGTGCCCAATTGAAACATTGGCCAACACCGTTCTAGCATGCCTTTGATTCTTGTTCCCTCATCCCCCCGCCCCCCGTCCCCCAGCCCTCAGCCTTCACTTGCCTCTGTTCCACTGGCCTACAGTTATCCCTCCCCCACTCTGTGGTCCCTGGATCCAGGCCTCCAACTCAGCTGCTAAGGCTGGGGGATAAGGGTGCAGCTGTCTGGGCACTGCTAGCCCATAGTGATGCTAAAGCCTGGTACTTACCTCCACTGCAAATACAGCCTTGTGGAAAGGTCAAGCCAGGCAGACCCCATCATCACTGGTGGACCGTTAATCATTAATTCCACTGCAACCGATTGGACTAGACTTTCCCTGGGTTATCCAAGATCCAATATCATCCTCTGGAAGAACGTTTTGAACTAACTGCCTACGCACTGAAATGGATCCCGGCTACTAAGTTTAAAGAAACTGCAGTATCATACTGTGGGTCTCAAATGGGCAATTAGAAGTGATGAAGAGAGATGGAATCATATTGGGCTCCCACTGTGGGAATAGACTACGTACAGCTTAGCAAGTGTCCTACGGAGAGTGTTTGAGACTGCCATAGCCTCGAACACTTTGATTCACAAGGGAATCCACGCTTTGAAGAGAGTGGCACTTGAAAGTGAAATGCTTTAAATGCTTTTGTTTACCATCAAACATATTTATTTGTTTGTTATCATATATTATAGATTTATAGCGTTGACACGTTGGTTGACATGTCATCACCAGCAGAACACAGTTAGCCCAACCTGGTTAAAAAGAGCGTGAGTGAAAGGATTCATTCTCTTCAGTTCTGGCGAAATCCAATCTTGTTGTCGATATTCTTCTTTGTCACTCACAAGCCGTTATTAATAAGGTAAATCACGGGTTAAATATGAGACGGAAACAGAAGTCTCACTCAAGGAGAAGTCTCGCTCACGAGAGGCGAGTTGTTGCAGGAAGAGGTTAAACAAAGGTTTCTGGTTCAACAAAGGTCTATCTCTGTAGGATCCTTTCTGTAATGTTGTCAGACACTTCCAATAACAATCTGAGCCTGTCAGTGGCAAAAACAAGAACTTTTAGTGGACGTACTTTGATCGGCGCAGTTGCCCCTGACGATTACGTTGCAGCCATAGCAGCCCGTTTTGCGACTGCCGGCTGAGGCGATCTACCGGAGCAATTCCAAAACTTTTTGTACCTATTAGTCATTTGTACCCCAAAATATGTACAAGTAGGGCTCGGGTTTAAAAATATCGGAATTACCCTTTAACTATATAGAGTGAGACACCATCTTGTTACAGCAGTGGGTAATGTAATGGAGCATTGAAAATAATGCATTAACATTGACATCATGGCTGGTTAGCCATGTCTGTTCATAATTCACTGTATACTGTATTCAGGGTTGGCTGGCCAGTTCTACCAATGTTTAGACTATACCGCACAACTATTTCTGTGTTTATCCCACAGAGACGTGGAAGACAGTATGGCCTGATGTGTCGGGAGTCCTTTCTAAAGACAGAGCTGGGTGAGAAAGCCTTCATGACATCTGGCCCTTCTGCTCAAACATCGTGAGGAAACTGATAACTCTTTAAAGCAGGTAATGGGACTATGGAAGATTAATCTATTGGAAACTGCTGATTCTTGACTGCTGATTGTATTACAACTGTGCCACTGTTTCTCTCTCTCTCTCTCTCTCTCTCTCTCTCTTTTTTTTTTCTCTATCACTCCCTGTCTCTGTTTTTCTTTCTCTCTCTCTATCCCCACCAAACAAAAGATCACCTGCCTGGCTGTGTGATGTGTCACAGGGTGGGAGCCCGGAGGGAAGGCCTGCAGGCTCATGTGGAAGTCTCTAACTACTGTGTCATGATGGGCTCCAATTATCTCCCAGAATGCACCCCGGGTAATTTTACCCACTTGATGCGAGTTGTGGTAGATTAACCTATTTTCCTAAGTGTATGAACTTATTTGTTCAACTGTTTGCTTGATTCTCAGCGCTTTTCCTACTTCTTTGAGAGAAACTCTGTCATTGTGTGTGAGGTTGTGCTTAACCTGCTGTTTGGGAGGGTGATGTTTATGTGGAGCCTCTGTGTGCCTCAGTGTTTGCTGACGGCAATTCTTTTGAAAAAATTCTCATAACCGAAGCCATTCGAGCCTTCTGTTGCTCGTTGAGTGAAACCGATTTAATTCTGCCTGACATGTTTTAAAGAAAATGCCCGTGGATTATTTTCATATCATGGCCCCATTCCTTGAAATGTTTCCCCACAATATCCAGTGCTGGAACTTTAACATTCAAAAATAAAGCAACGGTGCGGATGTAACAAAGCTTCGAGAGCTGCCTTGCCTCAAACTGCTGCAGCGCGTTGCATTATAATGCGGCGTTCTTTGCAGCGAACCTGATTTTCTCTGACGTGGCTAATGTGCTCTGTCAGAAGCGTTTGCCGCTGATGCTAGCCTTGTCTCGGGCACTGTGAGAGGGAGGAGAGAGTAGGGTGTTGCACAGTGCCCACCTCGGCACATCCGCCTGCCGGCTGCATTTACACCGGAGCCTCGCCGTCAGGAAGCAATGACCTTCATGCCCCTCCCACTATTTGAGGAGGAGGACACAGTCAGAGTTGATAGGGCGAGCTCTCTTCTCACGCGCTCCCGAAGTGATGTGGTAGACAGCGTTGATCTTTTCCCTGCCCTCATATTTAGGCCATCTAAGTTTAGCATTTTCTCAGCATTTCATTTAGCACATTATCTCAAATACCAAGGATCACAATGAGATGGAGCATCTAACAGAGCCATTACTGTGATTAGAAAGAAATTCATGCTGGAGGTATTTGATGGTTCACCGTTATGAAGAGTCAGTGCTGGCAAGTTGGCCTTTTCTGCAGATCCAATTGTACGCTGGAAAAAATAACCATCACAACCACCACCATGTGGACTCCTTGCTAACATCTTCTTAAAACTGAATTGCAAACAAGTGAAATTATCTCACCCCAATGACAGATCTTTTGAATATTGGAAATTGGATTTTTTCCAGTGCATCATTAACAGTTGACATCAGTCAGCTAAAGCAATCTGGATAGTAGCCTATATACTTGGGTCTTCATCATTGGACGGACAGGATGTTCATACAAAAGATCCATGGGAACGATCAATATCATCTAAATGTAGCAACATTTGTCTGTGTGTGTCGTTCGGCTGGCTGGAAGTATTGAGTCCTAGTCACTTCTAAAGAGGTAATATGATCTGTATGCCATTCATGAGTCCATAACTCAACTTTACGGTGATATGCTTGTGGCACTCAATGATTTTCCCGGATCCTCTCCCCACGGCCAGACATCAATGTAATGATTGGGGTTTTATGGGGCAAGCCCACGGGGTGACCAGAGCCTCAGGTGAACAGGGTCGAATGAGGGATGCATCGTGCCGGACCTTTTGACCATCAGGCCCGATTGTCCGCGGTGTCAGTGGTCAACGGCCCCCTTTGTATGTGTGTGGCCACGGTGATCACTGGGGGGCTATTGTGAGGACCCGTGGTAGCCAGTGTGGCTATCGAGCCACGGCTGAACATCCATCTGGCCAAGCAGCTGGAGGCGCTTGGCTGGGATGGAGCTCTGGGTGGGAGAGGGAGAGAGGGAGCCAAGGGATTTGACCATACAGGAAGGTATGCAGTGTAAACAAGACTCCTATTATCGTTTCATTACATCCATTTTTAGCGGATTATCATCATTTCACATGATTTTTTTCATTGAATTTGTTAGGAGAGGTAGTTTGGATCTGGTGATTGTTGTGTCCTAATAGGTCAGGTGTGGAAACAGCCCAACAAAGCAGTGTATATTATGGAAGTACAAACTCTGACAGACTATCCCTGCCCCTCCATTTCACCCAGAAACAAACAAGCTTTATTTTGGAGGCATTTCCTGGTTGGATTTTCTGTGTTCCCCCACCCTTCCTCCCTCTCTCTCACTCCTGCTTGAGCCTGAGCATGGGGGAGGTGGGGCGTGGGATGGGCGTGTTATGAGACTTGAGTCGAACCAGCTGAATTAGTGCATTATTGAGCCTCTCTCCCTGACCCACTTCCCCTACTGCTCGCATGGCTTGACTCCAGCATGGGGTCTATGTACACCAGGAACCTGGAAAGCATTCGGATGGTCTCAGGATACATTTCACTGTAAATGGACCTCTTATGCGCGCTGCAGTTCTCAGTTAGAGACCGCGCCGAAATGAGTCGATGCTGAAAGCTCTTCATTTTCTCATCAGGCTTCCATTCGGAGGGACTGAGTCTGTCATTTTCAGGCCCCATTGCACACCCAATGTCATCAGGCATCAACTTCTGACCTGCAAGGGAACAATATAGACAGCTCAGATGTGTTCCACATAATGCCATGGTATTTGCTGCTCAGTAATTCATGCTCCTATGATTTCATTTTCAGTTATTAAGCTTCGTTAGTCATGCACATTTCACATTACCCTGAAGTGAACTGTAAAAAGCTAAAAATACAGTGTTAATTATTCATTAGTTTCATATGAGGTATATGTCTTCTCCTGCATATATCCGTCATGAGTAACAGTAATGTTTTTTTTAGCCTCCCATGCAGTAGATATCCTTTGGTCCATTCACCTCCATGAATAGCACAGCCGGTGCCGTCAGTGCAACTTCTGACCTACAAGAGAACAATGTAGAATGCTCCAGCGTGTTCTGCATAATGGCGCGGTAGAAAGCTCATGCTGAAGGCAATGCTTTCAGGGGTAGAGGGCATCTGATGGGTGAGCCATTGTCACCCCTTAGAATGAAGCGGCTCCCTCATTTCAATCAGCCTATTGGAAAAGCCCTGGTTGAGAAATGGCTTCCAGAGGGTCCAGAGAATGCGAGAGCGATTACTAAAAGGGGGGGGGGGGCTGCCCCAGATAAAGAGGGTTAGCTGAGTAAACAAATAATAATGATAGAACAGCGTTGTTATTGTAAGAGCAAATAGCTGGCATAAGCAGAGGAAATTCAGGTCCTTGCACTGCGACATTTTCCCACAGTAGCGGAATTATCACATTCTCATCCGAAACCCCCCCCCCCCCAAAGGGTTCAAACGCTCATCTGTCTCAGAGGAGCATATGAAAACCAGAAAGCAACACTTTAAAACAAACAAAGGATATTCGAATCCAAGTTCCTGATGGGGATGGTCAGTTATGATAGCAATGAAGATTTAACTTACCTATCAGATAAACCTTTGACTCTCTGTTTCATATTTTTAGAGGCCTCAAAAGTGCTTTAGAGCGTTGGTTTAAAGCGCCCAGGCATCTGCTTCAGTCCTGGGACAAGAGAGTATTAAAGTCCACTGATGTCACCCTGTCTGAGAGGCTTAATGAGAAACAGTGCTGATGTCAAATTCCTCTCCATCTCCCATCTGGAAGAAATAAAACAAATATGGCTGCTAAAAATAAGGCTCCACTTGAGATGATAACAAGGATTTAGTGCCATTAACTGTGTAAATACAGTGTGCGGTTGGCCTCAGATTCATATTGAAATTCCTGGCCAACCTGGATGAGCTCTGACTGTAAAAAGCCCCTTGAAATAGGCTGCAATAATGCCTACCGAAATAGCCTTTTGAGAATAGCTGATGGTTGATTTCAGCTGAATTATTGGACTCACACTCCCCATCCAAATCACTTGACAGGGTGCTGCTGTGGTGAGCACATACACTGAGAGGCCTTTGTGCACAGTAGCCCATGAAGTGGATGCAGTCAAAGTGGCCGCGAAGAGGGTGCAGATGATCTTCAAAGAGGCTGTGTTCAGCCAAAAAACACTACCCTTGAGCCTGGGCCTGAAATGCATGATCACAACTTGCGTTGTCTGTGGTAGACTATCTACTGTACAGATTTGCTGTTGTATGTAATTTCTTAAATGGGGATTTATCAGTGCTGATATTAAAGTTACACGAGGCAACTTTACACATTAGTGGCCCAAACTTGCAGCAACTATAAGATAAGAATTTCATTACCCAGAAATCATGTATATCGTGATGTCAGTAAACTATGCACTGCTTGGACCTCTTCTGCTTAGTGGCTGGAAATTGTTTAAAACATGTTTTCACAGCAGGTTTAGCCATTGTTAGTGAGTTCATCTTTTTCTGGATTGAGTGCTCACATGCTGCTGTTTGGGCAGAGGGTTTGTATAATGCTCTTAAGTTTTGATTTATTACTTCCTGTGCACCAAAACCAGTGACCATACCTCACACCTGAAATGAATTTTGGCCAATTGGGCAAATCTACCATGTCTGAATTCAACACATCAGTACAGATGGGAAGCTCTTCCCTGTTGCAGCTCCACTTAATGATTTAGGCTGAAAAGATGGGTGTATTTTGATGTCTAGTGCAGCTTTAAGACACTGCAAGGATTGTTTTTGTTATCAGAATATAGGCAATGGTGGAATTATTTGCATGGAAATTGGTTGAACATGCACCAGACATGGCATGTCTTAACATCTAACCTTTATTTAACAAGGCAAGTTGTCTAAGGACACATTCCTATTTACAGCAATGGCCTGGGGGAGTAGTTGCATGATGGAAGGAGGGTTGCCTACATTCACACACCAACTCTTGGCTACTGAGCAGCTCTACTGATGTTGGGGGTCCAATACTTTCCTCCGGGGCATTTTGATGGTAGTTGTATAGGGAGGTGAGCGTATTACTTATTCAAAAAGATTCAAACGGGCGACCTTTTGGTCACAACCCCAGTTTCTCTAACCCTCAGGCTACCGCCGCCCCCACAGTTTGTCTGTCTGGTGAGATGCACAGAGTCGAAACACTGTGATAACTCTCTGCATTGCCACAGAAATAATTCATGACCACGGGAGTAATCATTTCCCTGAGCCTTGCAGTAGAGGTCAAAAGTCACCACAGCCCATCTCTTCTCACATTCCTCATTATCATTCCTCTACTACACGTTCCCCTGCACCATCCCTCAGTATCCCAATCCGCTCTTCGTCACTGTCACTTTAGATGGGAAACGCGGCTCGGATAAGCATGAGTGGCACAGGTGGGCTTTGGGATGACAGGAGCACAAACAAACAGTGTCCTCGTGTCGCATTTCCATTTTCTGCGGTTGTGGCTCCTTGCATGCCCGCAGGGACAATCTCCATACCCCATCCCGGAGGAACGGGACGGAGAGAGAGAGAGAGAAAGAGAGCGGGTGAATAGAAAATTAGAAGCTGACGTTAATGCCTTCCCTAGCAGGAATGCTATGCTTTGCCTGCTTGCCTCAACATCTGCCCGGCACCTGGGTCAGCCGACTCGGCTCAGAGACAGGCCGCGTCCATAAATCAGCCTCCGGATTAAACAGCGGAGACCTGTGATAAAGCTGAGGCCTGGCCCTAATGCACGTGAAATGTCAGGGAAGCTGACGAAGTATTCCGGGCGAAAAATATCTCCGCGAAAACACACTCTCGGGGGTCATGAGATTGTTGCTGAAGAGACTTAGTCGTATTTCTACGTTTTGATTTGTTACCTGGGATATTATCCTCTCTCTCCTCTCCTCTGCTGTGCCTCAGCAGAGTAGGTGGTGTGCTTTTTGTCTCGTCGGGTTTCACTCGGTTTCACCAGTGTCTGCTAAGCAGCTAGGGTCATAAAACAAGTTTCCTCTGTGGGTCTTTTCAGGTGTGCTTCATTTTTTTTTTGTTGGGGGGTACATAAATATCTTAGCTGAGCTTTCCATTCAAATTCTGGGCCAGAGTCCCACAGAAACCACCGACACCATTCACAAGCCAAAACAGTTAGCTGGAACAAAACTACTAACGCCTTCCTGACAGAGTGTGAAGTAAGCACTGGGCAACGTAATGACACAAAGCATACAGTAACGCCGTAATGAGAAAAGGTGAGAAATGCCGGAGAAGCGAGCTGTAGCGTGCAGATAATGCTGAATGGATTCTCTCGAGGGCTTTTGCTCGATCTACAATATGCCTAATTTCCCGTGAAGGAATGGAGTCATTGCTACTTGATCAACCCTCCTCGGCTACAGCGTGGCTTGGTTAGGTGTGGCGCCTGTCTGTCAAAGCCTGCGTAAACAGAAGCCCGACTTCCCCCCGTGAACCAACCAACATCTGTTTAGCATCAGCCCTCCGCTCTGATCCACCCTTTCCTCTGTCACTTTCCGAAGGGTTTCTCTCTATCGCTCTATTCCCTCCCCATTTTCCTCTTTCTCTCTTTCTCTCTCTCTCTCTCTCTGTCTCTTTGCAGCGTTGTCTCCAATTTCGGCGTGCTTCCCTCTCTCTATTGCCTTTGTCTCCGTACTCTATCTGATCCCTCATCTCTTGTTCTTTCTCTCCCTCTCTCTTTCTCTTTCTGCACCCTCCCCTCTTTCCCTAAGCTCTGAGAGGGCATTATTCTG
>CABFOQ010026344.1:0-13657 GCA_900660455.1 Gephyroberyx darwinii | reverse complement strand
TAAAACCATGGGTGTGGACTACTAAAATATAGAGTGTGTGTGTTTGTGTGTGTGTGTGTGTGTGTGTCCACTCTGCACAGTAATGTGCATCAAATACTATGGAACTGCTTCACCCACTTCTGAACTGAAGTATGACACTGTTCATCAATTATGATTATCAGTATGTGTTTATTTTAAATCTTAGACCATGACTGATTTTTAATACCTACATAATTATGATAGTGAATGCTTGACATTATCTATACATACTATACAAACTTCATGTTTTGTATTTAATTATACACAGAACATGATAAATCCACCACCAGAGTCCATACTTCTGTCCCCACTTCTGTCCGGTTTCCAGATTGGCAGGAGCTGATGTTGACATTAGGATGGGTTAATGACTGCAAACCAGATAGGTGCCATCAACATGCACTTGGTCCATCGCTTGGCAAGAGAGAATTGTATCAGCAATTGTCCCTGCCTTTTAATGCTCCGTCTCTTTGAAAGCTTTTCTCTGTCTTTGTCTCTGTAATCTATGTTCTTTTTATTTTTTTGGCAGTACTTCATACAATAATCAATTTGTGGTAAACAAGGTCTGATTGTTTAGTTACAAATAGATTACACTGGGCTCTTTTGTCTTCTTTTGATGGGATTAGTGGAAGATTTTAACAGGAGAGAGTGGCAAACATTTCATTGACTCCCCTCTTAATCTCCACACTTAGCTTTAAAGATATGGTGTGCAATTGCCTGCATCTCTCAAATTCATAACTTTCACCAGAGCTTAGCACAACTGATGGTACTTCCTGGGAGATGAAAACTGTAAACTTGTTCTTTTGATGCAGGGTAAAGTGTGTTGAGGCTGTGATTGTTGAGGCATGCCAGCGGTGCTCATGAACCATGTTGGAGTGTTTTAGTCTGTTCCAGCTATCTGCAGTTACTGTATGTCAGATCATCTACCACCCTCTCCTGCTTGTCAAACAGCAGACTGTGTCACCACGCAGTAACGAACACAGCTAGTGAGGATGTGTAAAGGGGGTGACAGATATAGCTACAGTCATGATGTTGCCCATAGTTACCACGGGGAGAGTAGTGACAATGTGGCAGTAGGTTGAGATAGATAACAACAGAAGGGGCAGCAGGAGGGCAGCTCTGTAGTGATAGGATTTCTGTGCTAGAAAGACATAACTCCCAAAACAATCAATTTGATACTTTTGTTTCCACTACAGAGCCTAGACAAGACTAGACGGGTTGTTCCCATCAACTTTCAAATGAACCCAAAACAAAATTCATATGGTTATTTTTAATGTTTTTGCTCAGGTGAGGCATAATTTCAGATAAAAAAAATTGTGCTGTCAATGATCTGATATACACATTTTGAACATTTCAGTCCTGATCTTACTGATTATTGATGACTAATAAAACAATGGTTTCAGACTCAAGGAAATTAGAACTTGGTCTTTACAGGGGAAATTCCTGCTTTGCGGAACCAAGGTGTTTGTGTTTGTTTATGTTTTATTTAAGTTCAGGAGTTGTTGATTAATTTCCTTCAACATTGATTTCCTTGGTTGCCTGTGGTTGGGGTTGCCACCTCTAAACGGTATGTTGCCCTCTGTTTGCACCTGAGCTGCCAGGTTACATCAGACACACACAGACGCAGACAGACAAACATGCACACACACACAAAGACACACACACACACACACACACACTCACACACGCATAGGCTGGAATGTACCATGGCTGGCATTCTGTGATCGGGTCATGGCATGCCTGTGTTTTATAGTTGCATTTATTTGCCATGGAAGACTCAGAGTTTCACCCTCTGCAGAGTGAGCACTCTCCCAGGGGTTCACAGAGGGTTCGCCAGCCTGAGTCTATCTGTGTGGGAGTGTGTGTGTGTGTGTGTGTGCACGCATGCGTGTGTGTGCACGTAAACAGGTTAGCCACAGGGTGATTATGCTGTCAACTGCTGCTGAGTCATACACATCTCCACCAAGTTAATTAGAGGTGGCAGAGCATACCTGGGCACACACACACACACAACCAAGTACAACACAAAAAAAAATTACAGAGAGGTAGACAAATGATATATATATAAATAAACTTGCGTGCCATCCATCGACGTACACTCAACACCCTGATAGAGTTTGACACCCTTCAGAGGTAGTCATTCAAAGTGCATGTGTACACACCTGCAAGCCTGCATGCTTGTGTGTGAGTGAATGAGTGAGTGTGGTGTGTGTGCATCCATGTAAGACATTTCAAGAAGGAAAACCCCATGACTTCTCATTTAAACACATTTCTGGTAAAAGTCCTGGCAATCTCACCAAAAGGAAAGGGGTTTACCTTTATATCACTGAAAAAGGGCAAAGGGCATTCAGTGAGCAGAGCCAAACAGAACCAGTCAGGGCTTCCTCATTGTTTGTTAAATTAACCCAAAACAAGATGATATCAGGAGAGGGATGGTTTCAAATAAATAAAATTAAATAAATTGCACAGTCAATTTCATGACTTAAGCATTCTGAATCAGTTTGCCCCAAACTCACTAGGCCCAGCTGTGGGAAAGTGATTATTTAGGAGTCATTTATCAATTACTTCATTCCTTCATTCCAGTTACAGTTTAGCTTATTTACTTAGTATGTTTAATGGAGTGGGCTGTTGTCAGGGTTTCACTGGAAGGAGACTCCCGCCTCAGAAACACATCTGTCTCACCTCACACATCTCTCAGCCTCCTTTTCCACTATAGATGTACTTATGACTGACAGTGAAGTCCTCAGGAGACTGCCAGACTGATGTGTGACAGATTACATGAGTGCTATGGTTTCTTTTTGTCCTTTCCTGTTGTTGGAGATTATGGTAGGGTTTACTGTCTCCATTGAAGACGGTGAGCTCTGAACCCCATGGGGCCTACTGTGTCATTGCATAATAACTTTTGAATACACCCACTGGCCCCCGGTCATTTTGTTACACACACCATGTCACACCTATGAGGAATACGCTGGGACAATGGACAGTTACGGGATAACATGTCTCTTTGTGTGCATGTGTGTGTGTGTGTGTGTTAAAATGAAGAAATAACGGTGTCAAGTCTTTTCTTAGCACACTGAAGTCTGACGTCTGACATCATTACGTCTGATGTAATTGTTTGTTCAAAATAAACATTGGCTCAGGCAAACTCAGGGCACCACAGGGTAAGTAATAACTTTAATGTAGCAGAAGAGCGATGTCTTTGAATAGCAGTCTGCCAGTATCCATTCACTCAAACATTTCCTATGCCCTCATCTATTATGTGATAAAAGACCTGCTCAGTCCCTACTGATAATTCCCATAAAGCATTGCTGTGCTTTATTGAAAACGGAATTCTTGTGGTAACCAGGGAACCAAGTTTCGATCCTGTACTTATTCTTCTTACGTTGACAAAAACGTCTCAGGCGGTACACATGCACTGGTGACTGTTGTACAAATTCCATAATACCCTTTAGGGAATCTATAAAGCCTTCATTTTGAATTGTAAACTAAAATGAAACAAACCTCTGTTTCACATTTCACATTTTCAATTACAAGATGTATTTTTCATAACTCTTTGACTTAGGTTTTCCCTGGGTGTGGATGGAAATACAGAGTACAGTCCACCTAAAATGTAAACAGCAGTTTCTCATTTCTCTGCCTTAATTTCAATGTAAACCAAACCAATCGCTCCCCCTGCTCTTGCTCAAACCACCAAACTTGATGGTTTCTTGGTGTTCCTTGCCCCAGGCCACCCATTTGGCACATCGTCCCACGCTGTGTGGCTCATTACTGTAAGTCCCAGAGGAAAAGAGAAACAGACAAAAGCAGTCAATGTGCAGGGCTTCTTGGCATGTCTGTTTTTTGGAAAGCAGGAAGCTCCTTAACACGATCAATGCTTTTTTTTTCTGCATCTATTGTATTTGATAGGAAGGGAAACGAGTGGGCTTGGTGTGGTGCGGAGTGATATCCAACTTGTTGTTATACGCAGTTGGATTCTCATTTTTTACCTCCACCATGATCTTCTACAGAGCTCCACATAATAGGAATGAATGCTCTCTGGAGACTCTGTGTGACTTGACCGGGTATGTGGAACACTGGTAGACGTGACCCACTTCACATGATAACACAATTAAGAACAGGATGTGACCCATTACATAAACTGCTATATTGCAGCTTGTCATGCAACACCCTCTTTGAGAGTGTAGCGTGAATCCAGGAGATCTTTTGTGAAGGGGCAGTATCAGCACTAGATGCTAACACACATGCTCGCATTTAGAAATTCAGAATGTTATTGGAATACTTTAAACGTCGCTTCAATAAGTCATTTTAGGAGCCGATATGGCACGCACAAATTTTATTATTCATTAACTGCTACCATCATTTTTATTTGTACAGATAAAGAGATCAATACACAATAATAACTCAATAAACATTGAGTGCTGCAGTGACATTCAGCTCAATCGGGGCATATTTGATCACCTAAGCTCTAAAACAAACTGTCCCTGAATTACACAGCTATAAAGCAATCAGCTGGCGATAGCATCAGCTGCATTATCAGCCTATTGAGCAACTTTTCCCTGAAGGTGTGTGTTGCCACTGTGTTGGCCTGGGGCTGCAGGTCATCTGTTCCTTTGTCAACTCTGATAGGGCTTTCACAAGGCCAAAGCCGCCCTGTGTTTGTTAACCAATCTTTAATAGGAGCTAGGCAGCTGAGGGTAGACATCGTAAAGCCATCCCGCACACAGCACAGCTACTGGGGCCGATAAGCTTACAGTGAATCAAGTATTGATTTATATTTAGGTTTATTGGTGATGTCGTAATGTTGTGTGATCTGTAAAATACAGCAGAAGGCAAATGGCTTCCAGAAATGTTCTCTGCTGTCAATTTGTTCTCATTATTATCAATCATTGATTTGAAAGGGCAAAAACACATATATGTTTTATATATTGAAAATCATTCAACAATATATTTCAGCATATTAGGTAGGTAGGTACTTTATTAATCCCCGGGTGGTAATTTCACAATGTCATCATCATTTGATGATCATTTTGTTCATGGACAGTCAGTATTTCTGAAGCAAAGACACATGTTACATAGCGTTACATATACTTAACCAACTGTGTTTAGATTATGTTGTCACTATCTGTCAGTATCATTGGTTATGGATGATAAATTACATTAATGATTGTCTGTAAATGAATTAGCCTGTGTCCACACATGCCAAAGTTCACCGCTTTATCAAAATATGTGATATTACTTTACAGCAGTGTTTCCCACTCTGTGCAACACACAGTTCCGCATGAAACAAAAACCCAAGGTACAGTTGATACAAGTTGTTCAGTGCTGGGAAATGTTACATAAATTCTTATATGATCATATGAAATATATGCAAGTATATACTAGACAAAACCCAAAAGACAGTTAACTAAAAATTAGCCAACTCAGCTGAATTTTTTTGTTTGTTTATTTTTTTACTTTCATTTCCTTTACATTGTACCATAATGTTCAGACACACCAAACTTCCACTTCAAGGCATAACTCTAGAATACAGCAGGTGATTTGACTGATTAACACCTTCAACCAGAGAGGAGGGACTAATCAGTGAACTGCTGATCAACTGCTGTAGTCTTTGGTTGGAGTGAAAACCTGCAGACCTCCTGCCCTGCCCTCCATGGCACATGATTGGACACCACTGCTCTACAGTTTTTATATTTTTTCTCATTTACCAAAGTTCAATACACTGGGAAGTATTGCCAGAATGGATTGTGCAAAATTAAGATAAATAGAGATAAATATCTAATAAAACCTAATCAGCCAAATGCAAAAGCACCAGAACTACAGTGGAATATTTACAGCCAGTGAATCAGCAAAATGACAACTAGCCAGTAAAGCTATGAGTCAGTCAGGTACTTGTGCTGTAGCAGTCAATTAGTTGACTAACACAAGTGTTTCAAACATGTGTCTCTTGTCTGGGAATTGGATTAATGAAGCTGGGATACTCCCAGGTTTCACAATGCCTGGCTAGATATTGAACATGCACACTGGTATCTGAGCAAAATGGGAAAACACATTGTAACTATCTAGTTGCAGCCAGGCGTTATGAGTCACCAAACTTTGGAACTTTGTAGCGCTTCAGGATCTTGACAGGACCATGGGCGGTTGATTAATTGGTTAGCTTGGTTGCTGTAGCTGGAACACACACACACACAGCTTACACACTACCTATGACACGCTACCTGTGACAGTTACAGTGAGACCCACGGCAACTGTAAGGTTGGTGGTTAGAGAAAGAGGTTTGGGGACACATAGCAACCCACCTATGCACATGTGTACACACACCTACACTCACATGTATATATATACACAACTGGAGATTGTTGTTTTTGTTGTTAACGCACTACAATGTATTTAGTCATTATAAAATAAGATGAAACTTCAATGATCCCCGTGGGGAAATTGGGAAAATCATTTTGTAAATGTGAAAGGATGTTTTTCAGAGTTTATGAGGGTGCATGATGGCAATAACAAACAGCAAGTTTCCAGCCATTGTCATTCTAATATGTCTAGGATGTGCATAGAGGGTTTGGAGTTTGAGAACAAATTTCACTCCTCGCCTCCTTGTCAGCACTGTTGTCTACCTCCTCTCTCTCTAGTCCTTCGCCGGTGACTTCTGTTTATGCAGAAGTGTCAGCTCTGCTCCATCTGCCCCTCACAAAGGAGAGCAGCTTGTGTCGTTCTCTATGTTAATGGCACTCTCTTTGTGTTCGCCGCATGTGTTGATAACTCCCAGCTTTAATCCAGCCTGTGTCTTGGGAGAGGAACATTCCCGGTGGCGTGCGCACCGGGATTAGTCGCAAGGGTTGCTGTAACGGCGTCTAATCTACAGCAGGCCCGTTCTTCTCAGACTCAGTGATCTGAATACGTCTCTGTAGCATAGACAATGAGAGAGCCAGACATCCCCGCACTGCATATGCACAGCATTATTACCGCTGACAATAACAGGCAGGTTTTTGAGTGGCATGTGGCTTGTCGTGCATACCCAGAACCAGTGTGTGTCTCTCTGTGTGTATAGTCAGCTACATGTGTTGAGGTGCTGTCTGGCCAAACACTGTCGAGAGTGAGATATCAAATAAGACCGCTGTTTAATTTATCTATCCAAACAATCCTTCCCTGAATGGATTCATTAATACAATGCATGAGCACACACACACACACACACATACACACACACAGATACACAAGCAGGCATGCTCGCACACACACACACACACACACACATTCTCTCTTTCTCTCTAATAACAGCTAAGGTCAACCCTCTTGTGTTAGCAGCAGCAGATACATCTGAGTAATGACTGCAGATACACTTCATATGAGCTGTGGGTGTTACCTCCAAGCTTTGTTTGCCCAGTCGCTCAAACACAGATGGGACTGTGTTTGGGGCTACACATTGTTTTGGGTGTAAATTGCCCAACTCTTCCCTCTTGACAAGAGCATAAGTTCATTGCCTCTCTGTCCTTCAGGTGAACCATGGCAGTTTCTCTTGTATGAAGGTACTTTACATTGCAATGGCCTAGGTGTGTCTAAGGGCATGTGGAGCATCAAAGGCTCAGACTGATCAGCCCAGACAGACGAGAGAACGCCTTGTCCTGGCCTTTATTCACCTCAACAGTTCAGCAGGTTCACCCTTTCCCCTCCGTCTCTCCTCCTGTCTCTCCCTCAGGCTGAGAGTTCACGGAGAAGGGAACAACAGAGAGGAAGGGAAGGGAATGAAAAGAAAAGAGGAGAAATATTCTGTTTGTTTATGTGCCCTCACACATGAACCTAACTAGAGGAGGCGATGAAGAACTGGCATGTCATGTAGTGATTGGATCTCTATTGCACTCTCCCTCTTTTTTTTTAATGGAGATTGAAAATTGAAACAGGGAGGTAAACAGAGAGGGAGCAAAGCTTGAGGGCAGGGACGGAGTAAAAACGAGCAGAGAGAAGTTTTCGACACCTCTCTGGCAGCTGGCTTTGCCAGTCACGCCATGCTGTGTGGGTTCACTGCATTACTTCACCTGCCTTGTGGTTAGCCAAGGGAGAGACCAAACACAAACAGAGACTCCCCATAGGATTTTTTTTTTACTCAGAGCAGTGTTTTCTTCATCTCTTTAGAAATAGGAAAGATCTCATTTTTGATCACCTCTATCTGAAATGTTTCCCCTAAAACCCCCTAAAACAAGGAGATAACAGAGAGAATACATTCTTGAGACTTGATGACAAAAATTTGAAGATGCTAACATGTGACATATATAATGGTAATAAGCTCTGACTATATGGCTGCTACCCCCATGGCTTCAGTAGTAAAATGCAGCAGTGTGTGAAAACTGTTGAAGAAGTAGAAGAAGAAGCAACCAAACTGTAGGAGTCACATCACATTGAGTTTTCTTTTAGATCGTTCTCTAATCTCACGGTTTCATATTCAGGAGAGTTAAATGACACTTATTTCAGATCATTTGGAGAGCTGTTGTTTTGATCAGAGTGAGGTAAATGAGCTCTTATGTGATTGTTTCTCTTGAGTTGAATTTGAAAAATTGGCTAAAAAGAGTCTAGGATAAATAAAAGGTATGAATATGAGATCTCCTCTCCACATACTGTACACAGCCCTAAACAGAAGCTTCCAAGCTACCTCTTCAGATTTGTTTTATGGGTTTGTTCCTCCTCTACCCTCCTACTCCTCCACACCACTATGGTTTCATACAGGTACTAACTGATCTAAATGATCCCTTTTTTGGCATCATGCTTTATCTTCCCATTTTGTTGTTTTTATGGATTCTCTGCAGTGTCTGACTACCTTGAAAAGTTAAGGTGAGGAATATGATTATATTAGTAATAGTATTCCTTACACACACATACACTCACAGCAAACAGACACACGGATACATACATAATACATAATACAATAATACAATTCCCTGCCACTGGCATTTATAGCTGAAAAGTTAAAAATACAAGGAAATGAAATGAAATCATCCAATGAAAAGATCTAACATGAGAACTTTTCAGTAACCTGAGTCTTGCTTTAAATAGCAGTGCCGGGGTCGATGAAGGGTTTGGGTGAACAATAACTTATGTAAGGGTTGCCCATCCTCAGGAGAGAGACAGTTCCCATCACCACCATGCCTCCCATGAACTATTACCCAACACACATGCACACACACGCACACACGCCTGCATGCATATACACACACACACACACACAGATGTAGACACTTTTTCTTCCTGGATTATATTATTCAACTTTTTAAAAACTAATTTACTAAACTAAATAAATTAATCAATTAATTTGTTAGTTAATTATATTATTAAAACTTTTCACTTAAACGCTTGAATCCAAATACACTCCTGAATGTACACCCAAACCCATATCCCTATTTTGTTACATGATGCCTGTTGGGTTGCAGTGAAAATGTTAAAAATAGAAATGATCATTTCACCGACAGAGGCCTCAAGACATGTGACAGTTACACAATATACAGACAAAGAGACATCACCAACAATGCCATCCTCCGGGGACATGTGAGAGTTACACAATCCACCGAGTCTGAGTGACGAGGCGTCAGTTACGTGTCATATTGTATACGCCGTTATATAAATTAACCCCATTATATAAAAAACACATCTGAGAAGGGACTCATATCCATGTTGCCGTATCACTAACACGTTGACTTACATAAATGAGACTTCTCATCTCAACTCCATGGGGAGTTAGGTCTGCGTCATCCAAATGTGTGTATTGTGTTTATACCTCTTCACATTACTACCATAGACACATCATCAGACTATACAGTAGAGGTGTCAGTCATAAAGATCTGTTGCATCTCTGGTGGTAGAGTTAACACCCCAGGCACAATGACTTATATGTGACTACTATTCTACTTCTGAAGCTTCAAGTTCAACGTATCTGTTTTATAATATAGTATGAAGTGAAGAGAGTGCAAAGAAATATTAGAGAAAGAGAGGGGACATGCATCAGAAGTCAAAGGCTAGAGTCAAGTACTTAGGACACTGTTAAAGCTTTTGATGATCTTCCTGCCTTCTTTTTTTTATCTCAGTTTTTTCCCACCAATACATTTTGTTTGGTTGCATGAGAGTGTTAGCTAACTTCCCTTTTCTGACTGTCAAACTGAAACAAGGGGGAACCTCAGCGGTGGATTGCATGAAAGAGCCACAACCGTTACTGCATAGCCTGCCTCCACCTAAACGGGGGGTGTGTATACTACTGTAAGTGTATCTGATAAGTGCCAAGCTATGCAAACCTATACATCTGTAGATGGAGAAACAATGAACTGTTATCTATGTAGGCCCAGTGATAGAAAAGAGGTCTCACTAAATAATGCGCTGTTTACTCCAGATGTGGCTCTCAGAAGTGTGTCATACAGTGAGCTAAGATGCACATTTGTTTTTGTGCAAATGTAAATAAATTCAATGTTATAGTATATAAAATATATGTTATATTACAGTAACACCATGATCTTCCTGACTGTGGATCATTCATTTAAGGTAATTTGTTCCGTGGCCCCAAGCTGTGTGTGATTTGTCATCTTGTAATGTAAGATCGTTGAATATCCTAGTAATTGATAATTAGGTGTGTTGGTATTTTGTGACTTGTAAATTACCACCACAGCACAGAAAACCACTGTTATATAGCAACTGAGATGGGAGCATCTGATAATAGCAGGAAATTGCTCATTGGTTTTCTTATTAAAGAGAGTGATTACTGGAAACTGGTCCACAGAGTCAGGGTTCGGATATCTGTACCTTCGCCACGTAGCAGCGAATTCAGCAATACCCATGGCCAGCGGCATTTGAGGCCATTAACACAGGGTGTGCCCCGTCCTTTCCAATTCTCTGCTTTGTGTGAATGACTAAGCGTCCACATTAACCTAAATGCGATGACAGCTTTATGGCTCGTGAATGGAGATTAAAATTTGAGTGTAATGTGGCCAATAGCTCTCAGGTATGGCGAGACCTAGGCTAAATGGTCATGAAGACACAATCCAAAGATCATCACTTGTTTGATGATGTGGTGCCATGATGATTAAAAGGGTCATACCATATCATTTTCCTCCACTTATGTATTTATATAATATGTATTTTACTTACGATTTAGTCTTTGGTCTTAAGAAACTTAAAAGTCTGAGATTCCCACGCCTATCTTTTAACACACTATACATTAAATAGTTTATATGTGACTATAGTTTGAGAGAACAATAGCAGATAAGGTTTGGAACAGTGCTGTTTCTTGTGTTTCTAGGTGTGAACAGGTCTGCCTATCAAACATCAGACCTGTTTAAACTAGATAAAGTCAGTCCATTACCAACTCAGGTGTGTAACCATTCAAAATCAAGTCTATCTTTGCTACAAACTAAAGTCAACATGTGTAACACCTGGAACGATAAGTAGCTCAAAACTTTACCTTCTAAAATCTTCAGACAAAGACACAGAGATGAAAATGGCGTTCTTATCAGGATGTGGAATGACAGACATTTTGTTCCTGAGGCAGTTGATACAGTACTTTCAATATAACCAGCATTCTTAAAATAACCCTTGACCCTGACTAATTACTGTAGTACTAGTACAGTTTCATTATTGCTCTGTTCTTACAAAGTTAAAAGCTTCCTCCTTCGTGACTGTGGTGTGTCAGATAAATAGGAGGGGTTTCCAACACAGCATAACAACACAGCATTTTAAGAAAAAAATGTGACCTGAAATCCATTCATCAATATTTCCACAACACAGATGAGTCTATTCAAAGGCCATCTCGATAATAACCCATAATCTTCGAGAGCAAGTGTCAGTTTCTATGTCATTTTGGAATGAAAGTCTTCACATCATATCTACATATTTGGTTGTTCGCCCCAGACTGAAACAATTTTAAGCAGCTGTCAGGCCAGAAACTCATATGTGTGAACTGTCAGTTTAATTATGTTAGCATGCATGTCATCTTATCAATTAACAGTCTGTTTCATTAACTCTGCAAATTCATCTATCCTGAGGTGAACTACACTTGTTTGTCAGTTGGTAGCTGAGTACATGATGACTCACTTGTAGATATACTCACACATACACACAAAACCCACTATTAGTGTCAGACACATATTATCTGTGTGAGACATCTCACCTGTACATTCAAATGCATGTGTAACGGCACATTTCAAAACGCATTTAACACCTGCCATTCAGAAGACCACACAGACCAGACCCCTACTCTACATGAGTATAATTTGGCTATTGTGTGGAGGTGTGTGTGACAGAGAGATACAAACAGACAGAGAGAGAGATTGCGGTCTGTGTTCAGTGTAATGAACACATGATCTGTGAGTGTTGAAGAAAGAAAGAAAAAGGGGAATTGAGTGCATAGAGGAGAGAAAGGTGGATTGTTGGAGAGAGACCGACACACCGAGTCAGAGAGAAACAGGGAATGAGGCTGAAAGAGGAGCGCATTGAGCGTTTGGCATTGGGCGTTTAGTGGTGAAGGTTTGCATTTATTGTATTGAGAGAGACAACAGCGTTGCAGAGTGTGCCTGTGCGTGCTTGTATGAGCCACTGTATTGGAATGCTGGCCTCGGGCACTCAGCAGCTCTCAGCTTTAACTTCTGTAAACAAACTAATAGCTGGAGACCGGGGGACCACACAGCCTCACCGGTGAAATACTAACTGCAGCATGTAGTGCCATTCTGCTGTCCTCTGCATGGAAAGGGAAATAACTACGTATTATTTTGTAGTGGAGAGGAAGACGTTAGAGCAAGGAATTTAGGTTTTTTGTAGATTTACAGTACTGAAGGAGGTCTAGAGCGAGCTTGAAATGGTCTCTGTTTTTGATTCCAATATGTAATAGAACAATAGCCTACTTGCCTGTATATTGAAATCACCAGCTTTTAATGCAGCCATCATAGACAGCAGTTAGACATTTACAGCTATTATCATTAGCTTTATCATGAAAAAAAATCTGTTGGACTCTGATCATTTTGTTGAGAGCTGCAGGGTTTGGTGCTGCTTTGATGATGTGCCCGAGGCCAGGCTGATCCTAGGTCAGTAAGCAGTTGCCGAGGTGTCAGTCTTTCTCAATCATCCCTTTGTTTCGCTTCTCGATAACAATCCAACTGTCACCTCATTATGAGCCTAAACAGGTTGGATGACATGTTCAGCATCCAAGAAAACTCCCTGTGCACTCGCCTTCAGCACAGCAATCGCACGCGATGGGCATTCTTTGGGTGATGAAAGAGCACACCATAGCTCTAGGTCTGTCAGTGTGTGTGCGTGTGTATTGTAAAACACTATAAAACAACACTTTAACACAGCTACTCAGTAACTCGAGGAGAATTCTCAGTGCCAGTGTCTATATGCTAACATAATTTATTTGATTATGTTTGAGCACGCGTGTGTGTGTGTTTGTGTTTGTGTGTATTCATTGGCCCACAAAGAGAGGTTTGTCTCTGCATGTCAGTGTGGCGTGCATGGCGTGTGTGTTGTTTGGGTGGGTGGATCAGGTTGAAGGGGCCTGCAGCTGGAGCATTGTCTGCTGGCTGAACTCTCGTCATGATGGATGTGGGTTGAGGAAATCGTTATTCTGTAATGATGCTCTGATTGTTGATCTTATGAAATGTATTAACCAATGCAA
>CABFOQ010026343.1:0-18328 GCA_900660455.1 Gephyroberyx darwinii | reverse complement strand
TGAGTTCAGGTGTTCCTCAGGGTTTGGGCTTGGCCCCTCAGTTCCAGTGAAGGATGATCTTAATGCTACAGGATACCAAGACATTTTAGCCAATTGGGCCCTTCCAACTTTGTGGCAACAGTTTGGGGAAGACCCTTTGCTGCTCCAGCATGACTGGGCCCCTGTGCACAAAGCGAGGTCCATAAAGACATGGTTAGACCAGTTTGGTGTGGAGGAACTGGATTGGCCTGCACAGAGCCCTGACCTCAACCCCAGTGAACACCTTTGGGAGGAAGTAGAACGCCGATTGCGAGCCAGGCCTTCTCGTCCAACATCACTGCCTGACCTCACTAATGGTCTTTTGGCTGAATGGGCACAAACTCCCACAGACACTCCAACAGCTTGTGGAAAGCCTTCCCAGAAGAGTGGGGGGGAGGTCCAACTCTATATTAATGCCCATGGTTTTAAAATTGGATGTCCAGGAAGCTCATATAGGTGTGATGGTCAGGTGTTCGCTGACTTTTGGCCATATAGTGTATGATGTTTTTGTGTGAAGTGTTTTATAGGCATGAATGTATGTGTGTATGTGTGTCTGCTTTATGCAAGTAGTATTTGGTATTCTGGTATGTTTTTTCTGCTTTGGTCCTAATTATTTTTTCCCTTCCTTGTCTGTACGTCCGTCCTGCAGCAAAAAGTGTGCATCACATCATTGGACCTGCACACCCTATTGTATCACTAGGCCTAATGGCTCATGAGCATCTCAAATGGATAATAGATAGCGGTTTCAGGTGGATGAAGTCTTCTCAAAATAATACTCCAAATCTTGTATTTACACTCAAACCTGTCAAGCTAATGGATACTCTGCTGCATGTGGAGGACGTCTCCTTCAGCTGAAACAGAATCAGACAGGCAGACATCTTGTGCCTAATTCGGCATACGACTGCCATGCGGTGATCATCACGCCAGTCATGCATTCATTCAGAAATGTTCACGTTGTTAGTTCCTTGCTGTTGACGATTAGTATCTAAAACCATCTATATGGGTATGAAGACGATGTCATTCATGTGACAGTGTGGCATTTGCGTGACATTCACATTCAAGCCTCCAGAACAAGACTGAGTTTAACCACGGCGAGTCGAGTGCAGGGAGTGTGCAGGAATTTGTTTCGATGGCATCGGTGCAGAGAGATATTGAGGTAGAACGTATGGATAACACTGAAAACTGACTGTGCAACTGTCTGCATTTCAGCAGTGTGGCATACAGTATGGTTGCAACTGTAGAAGGAATTGTAATGGATGACCAGTAGTGTATTGATCCACTGTAGAATAACGAAATTGTACTGAATAGAATGAAATGCATGAAAAAAAACCCCATCATGAGCGGCGGAGAGCTTCGTTTGTGTGGCTAGAAACAGTCGTGCCAGGTCTCGAGGTACAGAGGGATCGTGCTGACACTGCCGTTGAATCTTTTCGCAAAATTGTGCTAAACCCACCTGGGAAATAGAAAACAGTGTGGTAATAAATAGAGACAATAGGCAGGTTTGCAAAGAGTTTTATTGGTTGGTGAGGAATGGGTCTGAGATTAATGGGGTTTCCAGGGGGAGTGAGCTTTAGGAGGGCTGGATAAGGAGGGTGACAGCTCTGAAGAAGAAGCTGTTCAGGGAGACCGGTGTCTACAGGTTTCTTAATGGATCAGCACAGATCCCCGGAGGAAAACTTGTGGAACAGATAGTTGCGCTGGCCCACAAGATCAATGGCAATCCTCCTTCTGCGATGCAGGTC
This sequence comes from Gephyroberyx darwinii, assembly GCA_900660455.1. Taxonomy (NCBI): domain Eukaryota; kingdom Metazoa; phylum Chordata; class Actinopteri; order Trachichthyiformes; family Trachichthyidae; genus Gephyroberyx; species Gephyroberyx darwinii. Next base: position 16,568 of record CABFOQ010026343.1, on the reverse strand, counting down.
CTTGATGGAGGGCGTCTGACAGCCAATCAGCCACTCAGCATGTAAACATGCCAGAGTTTGTTGAGCAGGAGCAGGTGGAGCTAAACTAATAACAGAGAATGTTTTTCATCATTTCTCAGTGAAATAGGACCATCATTTGTTTTGAGGGTTTGCGGTTCCTCATCATAAGAAGGAATCCACCATTCGACCTCAAACTAACATAGGGCCACATATGTACGCTGGTTGTTCAGGTTAACTACAAATTAATCAATGAGACGGCAAACGCTAAAGAACACTTTTTTATAATAGTAATAATGTTACTTTACTAACTTACCTACTGTAGAGAAAGATGTGGAACTGGGCCGTTTGTATTATAGCGATTTTGCAGGGCAGGGTAAGATGTTACGTGAGTACGTGAGGATTTCTGGATTTCAAAATAAAACCCTTATTGATGAACATACATTGTTTTTGAATGACGGCAGGTGCTAAAGTGAAAATAAAGAATGTAATGCTGTTTGAGTCCACGACAGTCGAGTGCCTTCACTGGCCCTGACTAGTGCTAACCGAGTGAGGCAGCATAAAGTCTATCCCGATCTGTGTAGCGGTGTTTCTGCAAATTACATCACCGTCTCTAATGAACAATGAAAATGAAACATGGTTTTATAGAAATTGACAATATAATAATTGGAGATGTCGTTGAGTACATGTTCTATTATGTTCAAATGATTGAACGTAAAGTGTTAATGTGATTAACTGATTGTGTTTGTGTTTTTTTTATATATAGATGTGTGATTTTATGTTTTCCTACCCTGTTGGAACGTGCCTCGTCCAAAACATTTGACAGTATGACTGTAAGTGATGCTGTACATTTGACAATAAAATACTTGAACTCGAACAAATATAAGATTTGAATTTATAGTATCTTCAGACGAAACCCTCTCCTATTACATAGACTACCAACTGGACCACCAAGCGATGTCGTGGCAGCAGATCCACTTGTTGTGACCTTGTGATGTTGCCAATGACCTCTGTAACATTGGTGCTGTATCAAATGAGCCTGGCTCCATATACTCTATACTGTCATGTTGATGTAAGCGCAGGTGACACAGTTAAAGTCAAACTTGCTCCTTTGGGGTAACACACCAGCTTTCGTCTCTTTCAAGTGCACGCTTTTGAACTTGATCTAACTGTCTGCTTTTCACACTGGCAGGCAGGAAATACATGTACTTGACACTGTGTGAGGAGACCTGCCCTGATGGAAAATAGCTACCAGAAATGACACCTAACCCAACACCTAACTCTATAACCTGTGAAATACACCCACCCCCCACACACACATAGACACAGATATGAATTGCAAATGAAAGCAATTATACAACAAAACATTTTTTTTTTTCTTTAAACTTTTTTTACAGTTTTATTTTTCCCCAGATGCCAGGTAATCCTACGAATCGGTCTCAGCTGTTACTTTTTCTTCTCTAGGGCTCAGAGACTTTCTACTGCTAGGACTTAATACACATATGTCTATTAAGACACATACACACACACACACACACACACACACACCAAATGTCTCTCTATAGCCTAGAGCAGAGAGTGCTCTGATTCCCTGATTCCTCCTCTGCACCCATAGATTTTTTTCATGTGTTATGAATTATTTAAGGTACTATATGAACCAGACAGATTTATGGTTGGCATTGAAACACTGTGACTTTAATATTGTGTGTTTTTCTTTGTTATCCACTGTATATATTAGGGGATGCTCACAATACACAATACTTTTTTAAAAGCATCGCCTCAACTGCATTTTGTGTTGCTGATTTGGAAATGTATTTGAAAACCAGACACTTGAATGGGCTCCAATCTGACTCCTTTATGATCAGCATTATTACTACCAACTTTTCTGCCACTAATTTCCCCATTTTCATTCTGGTTGTTGTTGTCATAAACTTTCAGCTGGCTATGCACTTTAAAACGTTTCTGTATCGTTAGAATAATTCATAAAAAGGCAATCCATGTCATGGCCGTTCCTCTACAACTTTAGAAAGCACTTTAAAGTGACACCAGACACATTACCACTTACCAAAGTGTCTGTTTTCTTGCCTTGCAGCCGCTCATCACTGTCTTTACTGTGAAAACATGCACTGGCAGTTTGAGCAAAGCAGAATATTGTGAATGCACACTTGTACTTTAACTTCACTGGTTGTGTGACTTGTGGATGGACCCACATCTAGTGGTGGTGACACGCAAACACAGGTAATTCTCGGTTATTTTCTGTATGATTCGGTGGTTTTTCCTATTTTTCCGCGTCCATCCAGTTTTCTGCGACTAATTTCATGATCCTGGAACAGCTCAATCCCGGGGGCCCTGATTACTGATAATAGTGCATACTTGTTTGAGGTCCTTGAAGTTAAAAAAATTGGGAACCCCTGTCCTACAATGAATGCAATTTACTAGCCTAGATTTTTTTTGTTAAAACTTACTCACTTCCAGCTGTTATAAAGTGTTTGTTTTTTTCATTGCATAGTATAGGACGTTGCAAATTATTACATATCAACTCACATTGCATCACACAAATTCCCGTGAGATTAGAGGCTGTGATGTCAGAAGTCAGCATGATAATCTCAGTTATATCGTCAAGTGTGTGGTACCCCATCCTTTCCCATTCATCTATTGTAATATTACTTTTATTTTAAAATTGCAAAATAGACATACAGACAGCAGACATAAAACAGCACAAGGGCAACTCAAAAATAGTTGACAACACAGAGAAGAAAGAGAAAGCATGTGAATCAGACTCAAATATGTCTTCAGATTTCTATTAAAAGTTAAATGACAATAGATTAATTATGGTATGTTATAAAATCTGATGAAAGAGGTTTTTAAACTGGGCAACCCTGCCAGGCAATATGTCTTTTGCAGTATTTCCTCTGTTTCATCTTCACAAACAGAACTGGGGAGTGAAAGGGAGAACACGAGACAAAGCAGTCATAGGGGTATTGAGGGGATTGGCTATTGAGTGGAGTAAAAGAAAACATTAAGCTAATGGATGAAGCCAGTGGGCTGCTCTTCAACCCCCCACACCCTCCAAACCCCATCTACAACCTCCGTGCACTAATGCACCATCCATCCAAGGCATGCTGGACAAATGCTACTTTCCCTAAGAGATTCTCTGGGATGTTTTTATGGGTGCATTTTGGAAGCGAATTCTGCCCTGAACAAGCTTGAGGCCACAGTCAGGAGAAGGTTCCTCTTTGCCATGGGCTGAAGCCTCAGCAGAGTAAAACCCATCTGACTATTTCAAAAGGTAGTTATGAAAAGCATCAGAGTTGTTACTTCATCAGAGTGCTTTTTTCCCCCTGATTCCTGTTGGGTCTTTGTTCAATCAGTGGCTACCCTGAGAGAAATCCGGCTTTCCAGAGCCCTGCATGGGGGTATGGGGGAGCCATTTCAATAATTTAAAGGTAGGGGGAGGGGACAACAAAACCTTCCTCTCTGTAAAGGCAAGGAAATAGACAGCATCATGGGACATCACGTTATTTTAGAGATGAAGAGTGACAGCAGAGGGCTTGTGGGATCTGTAATCAGAGCAGAATTATTGATAAGTGGTTAGTTTTTGCAACAGACCCATAGGATTTCAACTACACTGAGCTAGATTCACCTTGATTCAAGGTGGGTTGACAGTTTCTATAACAAATATCTTCCTAATTCAAATTCTCTGTCAATTTTAGAAAGCCATGATTTGAAAGCGAAAGTGAATTGTGGGTAGAAAGGCAGGCAAGCAATATTTGCAGACAAGTCTTGATGTGGAGCTCATTTCACGGCCGCCCCTCGCTTCCTGTAACATCTTCTATTTTTACTTCCAGTGGCTAACCTGATGGGGAAAGGATAACATCTGCATTGACAGACTGAAATAGGATTCTGAATCAATGATAATGCTAGTTAATTGTTATTAATGATGAGGAGAGGACACATATTTCCTACGGTCTGATGTGAATAATAAGCAAACCCACTTTGAGACCAAATCACCAGAAAAGACTGCTTTCATTTCTAAATGTGAACAATAGCTGGCATCTCTTTTGTCAGCCTTCCAAGGCCTGTCTCCTCATCCAACTGGCATGCTGTTAAGAGGTAGGCCTGTTGGCTTTCAGAGCGATGCTTGGCTCTAAGAACCACTGAATGCCTTACACCAAAGAGTCAAAGGTTATGGGGTCGGTGGACTGCAGGGAAGTCTCTTATTGCTGGTCAGTAAATTACAGAGCTATGTTGAGAGGAAAGTGACTACTTACTCAGTCACTTATTCCCTCCTAGCCCCTTTAAGTGCTCTTGAGAAGTCAGGACAGCGGTATTGACAGATGATCTTAGTTTCACATCCCCTCAGGGGACTATAATCATAATAAAGTCCATGCATTGGGGATTGGGCCCACAGTCCCGGGAGCAGTCTATCACATCCATATTATTACCGCATCTCTAGGCAGCCAACAGACAACATGGGCTGATGTGAGGGCAAAACAACACGGTGAAAGCTCCCTCACCTCGGTCGCTTATTTCCAGAAAGGAGGACGATCAATACAGTTAGTGAGATTTATTGCGGAAAGAAGAAGAAATATCGTTTACACTGAGGAAGACCGTGTTAGAGAGTGGTGTTTTGTTTTTGGTCCTTCTAGCCTTGTTTCTACATTTCAATATCTTTCAAATTCTAAAAGCCATTTCTAAGCTTTTTCTGACTCGGAGAAGGTTATCCATCCCTTTGTTACATCCTGCTCAAGTGCAGGATGTAATTTCTTTCCTCAACCTCAAAGGAAAAATCCACCACACTTTAATATGGTTTAAAAACAAATATTATCAATGTACGTTGCATTCCTAGGTCCATTTTTTTGGGGGGGGTGTATTTTTCATATTCCCATGATTAATTGGCCAAACGTAGATGACATGATGTCATGTTGAGATATTTCCAGCACAGCTACAATGGAGTTTAATAGAATAGATCTTCTAAATCTATCTAAAACAACAACGGTAAACATCAGGTTTCTTTCTAGACACATATGATCAACAATCATACAGGGAGAAATTCATCGTAGAAGAGGAAGAGACAACAATTTCTCCACCGACAGTATCCTCAATACTCCATCATGCAATGCAGAGACAACACATCTTTGCATAAGAGGTGCGACTCTCCCCTTTTCTCCACTGACAACAACAACTAGCGCTACCGCTATTGCTCTGTCCACCTACACGTAAAAAACGGAGTGATAGCTTCATATTGGACATCCACTGGCTATTTGTTATTCCATCTTCAATAACTTGTGAAGCAAACAATGAAAAGCACATTGATGAATATATTTATGATATACTGATAGAGGAAGAACAATTTACAACCACTGGTTTCAATATTTGAGAAAATATTTTAGGTAAAACACATTTTCAATAGCTTGTTTCCATATGAACTGGAGATCGCATAAGAAAAGTATCTTCTCAAATATTGAAAAAGTAGCTGTTAATTGGTCTTCCTCTTCCAGTAGTCACAAATATATTCATTAATGTGGTTTTACTTGTTTGTTTTGCTGTCCAATATTGAGCTAACTTTACTCCGGTCATGAACACACATACTCTGGTCACAGCTCAATGGAACAAGTTCATGGCTCGTTCTCTGGGGGTTGTTAACAGGCTGATTGACTTTGAATTTCAATGACAGTCTGACCCATTATATAACATTCCTTCAGTAGTAATTTGCAGGTGTCCCTCAATTTGCTCTTTCAATGTAGTTTGTAGGAGCTGTAATAATTTGTCCGACTACCCCACCACAATACACACAGCCTTTTGTTTTGTTTACTCTGAAGTCTTTGGCTGACTCATGATTTTTTTTTATTCCCACTGTGATAAGCAATAGAAGTCACACACAGCCCACTGTTTTCTGCTCAGTAAACCGTGGTAATTTGGTTCATATTGAACCTGTTCCCTCCCTTTCAACTGTACTAAACCTATTATAGTTGGCTTACTGAATGTCAGGTCTCTGACCAACAAACATTTTATTTGTCAAGATTGTATCCTATCCAACAACCTAGAGCTGTCTTCCTCTTTTTGTGAGGTGTACCCTACCATTTATCAATGTATCCCCGTTGAGCCCTCAATAGGCTTCATAGGCTTGCCTGAAACATTAGCTCATAATTTTATCCCCAACTCAGTAACACCTTCTAAAAACAGGACAATAAGACCCAAGGCCTTGCCCTGGCTCAAGGAACACACTTGGCCCATCAGGAGATAATGCAGAAAACAGACTTCAAATAAATCAAATAGACTCCGTGGACAGCCTTAAAGATCCCATGTCTAAATACCTAAAAGCTGTGAAAGAGGGAGAGAAAATTACTTCTCCAATATCATTGCCAACAACTCCCACAACCCTATAATCCTTTTTCAGTTCATAGATTCTGTTGTCACCCCTCCCACTAACCACAGTTCAGATACCTCCCCAGAAAAATATGAGGAGTTCTTAAAATATTCCATTACAAAGGTGGAAGATATCAGACTCCAGATCCCTCCTGCTGTCTTCAACCCCTCAGCCCCCCCTGGTAATTCTGCCACTCTGAGAGACTTATATCCAATATCACTCTCGGTCTTAAGAGAAAATTATTTCTCACATGAAATCCTAGTCCTGCCACCTTGACATCATCCACACTAATTTTTTAAAAGAGGTTCTCATGTGTCTTGTGTGTTTCATGTATTTTATCGATTGTTAGTAGCTCCCTTTCCTCTGGCTCAGTTCCCTCTTGTTTTAAACATGCAGTAGCACAACCTCTTCAAACTCAATTTAGATCCTCTGTTCCTCAGCAATTACCGTCCCATCTCAAAACTATCCTTTCTATCTAAGGTCATTGAGAAAATAGTTTCCTTCCAGCATATATCTCTTATGAATGATAACAATATCTTTGAGAGGTTGCAGTCAGGTTTTAAGACTGAGAAGTCTCCAGTGGCCTACTCCTCAATACCGACGCTGGTGACTGCTCCAGCCTCATTCTTCTAGATCTCGGTGCGGCATTTGATTAAGTAGATGATTCCATTTTGTGAAACCGCCTTGACTTTCTCTGTTGTTTTGGGAAACACATCATCTGCCATAATGCCTCTTAATTGTGGTATGCCCCAAGGATCAGTTTTTCCTACTTCATTCTGAATTTATATGCTTCCTCTTGGTCACATTATTATATCTCTTTTCACTGCTACGCAGACGATACACGACTTTACCTGCCTATCCCAGCAGCCTATCACACCTCAAGGAGCATTAACCAGATTATTTTATTTGGCTCCCCTAATTCTGTCAATCAGTTAAAAAATCACCTTGGCAGCCTTTTAGACAATGTAATTCCTACTGCTATCATCCTGGGAGTACTGCTTTATCCAGACCTCTGTTTTGATGCTCATGTTAAGAAAGTGGTGCAATCATGTTTCCTCCAGCTGAAGACCATTTCAAAAATAAGTTTGTTTGAATCCTTTGATGATGACCCTGAAAGAGTAATTCTCTTTTTGTGTGTTCAAGACAATATTTGCTCTCCCATCTGCAACTAATGCAGAATGCAGCAGCAAGGCCAAAATAAACATCATGACCACATCACCCCCATCCTAGCCGTACTGCACTGGCTGCCTGTTAGTTTTGCAATTCATTAAAAAAATCTTATTGATCAAATTCAAGGCTCAAAATGGTCTAGCGCCTAGTTATATTTGTGATCTTTTATTCCCCTATGAACCTACCAGCCTGATCTCCTCAGGCAGGGGACTCTTGGCTTTTTCCACAGTCCAGGCTAAAAACAAAAGGGGATTGTGCCATCTCTGTTATGGCACCTTTACTGTGGAGATCAGGCTAGTTTCCTCACACTCCTCTTTTAAATCACGGCTAAAAACATACCTCTTGCTTTACATGCATGGCATACAGACTTGCTTTTACCCAATTGCTTCAGGTATGGATTTTATTTTGTATATATTATTATTGTTTTGCTTGCATTGTTTTTATTGTTTTTAAACTAAGACTTGTTTTACTCAATTGTCTTAATCATGTTTTTTTTTTTCTTGCTTTGTTTTACTATTTGGTTATGTTGCACTAAGTATATTTTGATCTACCACATTGGTTCTCTGTTTGTTGTTTTAACTTTGTAATTTTTCACGTTTTCTGTGAAGCACCTTGTAACTTTGTTTTTTTTCTATTATTATTATTATCAGCACAGGCACATACCTCATTAAATATGACTCAAGACCTTTTCTGAATTGCAAGCAATCACTTTTCATTTCAGTATACATATAATCCACCAAGCAGAACTTCATTTTCCAGAATTGATTATTCCCGCAATCTTCTTCTACCAAAATGCATTGTGGAGAGTGAGAGCGAGAACCAATTATAAAAGTTGAGATTTTATTAAAATAAAGTGTTGCTTGGTTGATTATGCATACCTAATGGAGAGTGGCTTCTAACAATCCAGAATAACGTCTTCCGTCATATTTCATAATGAGCCATAATGACCGCCGGTGCAGAATGGTGCTCATTGGTTTGAATTGAATTCTGAACATCTTCATCACCCTTTTCTAACTGTTTCACTGTTTAGTTAAAACTTCTCCAGACCTCAGTTTGAGCCAGAGATGTGGCTAGGCGAGATTGGGACAATAGAGTCTCAAAAACCTTTGTGAAATACAGATTACATATTGTTGATAGGAATAATGTGAAGATCAAGAAAGGATTATGTGACAATAACACAAATTGGACATGTCATTTTCACCTGTTCGTCACATGAAAAGGTTAGCTTTAAGAGTTACATTTAAGCTACTAAAACAATATGGTTAAGGTTAGGGTAAGGATTTGGTCATGGTTAAATAAGAACAACTTTTACTAAAAATAATAACTTCACTCACAGTATAAAACACTTTTCAAGTTGGGAATTGAACCTAGATTGCCAGAGTTAAAGGTAAGTGTTACAGTACACCAACCCACCACCCTGACCTCAACACCCTTCCTTTCCACGTCACACTACTGCCTGTTTCTACTCATGTCTCCTCCACGTAATCCTTTCATGGTGGGGAAACGTTTTTATCTCACTTTTCACACACAGAGCACCTCCTTTGCATTTTAAGACAGTGTGCTCATTTCACAACATTTCATGATGTCAGGTTGAAGAATGAATCAACTGGGATTCAGAGGCTTGAGGAGGGGCTGCTCCCGTCAACCGCTGCTGCTCTGCACGGATGAAGGCATTCAGGTTCTGTTGTGCTACCAGGAGCTCCTGATGCAGATAATTTGTTCCTTAATGATTATCCCCAGTAGGTTAAGGCCTCCAATTCTGTCATTATTGCATAAACCACCAGGAGGTGCTATGCGTTCTCCATCAGCATAAGAAGAAAGGGCATGTAGGAAGAGTGTGGTTGTCAAATGATGAAACAATGGGAAGAGAATTAATTGATCTCTGACCACGGGCTTTTATTGTGATAACAGATCAGGAAGTGGGCAGGAAAGAAACCAACAAAGACGGACTCCTTTCAGAACGTCTGCCTATCGACTTGTTTGGTCCCTCTCTGGTGCAAACTCACATAGAAAAATAAGTCGCATTAAGGCTGTTCACTTGAGTGCCTGTCTAGGTAAAAGCCCAGTATGTGCTAATGGTGCTATTTTATTCACTAATGGCACTGGAAGGGGCTTTCGATAAAAGCGTCAAAACCAAATGGCATGTGTAACTTTCCATGTGGTTGTTGTGGCTCCTATTCCAGCCAGCCATGTAGTAAAGGCCTTTGTGTCCAGCTAACAAGCTCAGCTATCTCCAGGCGTGTAGTGGAGGCACCTGGTAGAGCCAATGGGTGCTAATGTAGCACCACACTTGCACAATGCTGCCATCTGCTTACAGTGTGTATTGGAAAGGTTTCATTGCAAAATTCTTGCCATGTGAAATTCTCAGGCAGTATTTCAAAAACAGAGGATTTTATCCACAAAAGCATCCATGTTTTATAATCAGAGATCATCTCTTAAGATCATTCCTAACTTCATCAGTAGCCCAGAATGTGCTGAACTTCCATGCTAGCGATCATTTTACGAGGAGGTGTCAGTTTTTAAAAAAAATTGGATATCTTCTTTTTGGAGTGACGTTTTTCATTTGTACTATTTACACTGAATGTGACATCAAAACAAGTTCACAGCAACTTTATTTTCTCTTTTCTCTCTATCTCTTTGTTCTCTGCTGCCACAAACAACACACAGCCAGCTGAGGTTGAAAATAAAGGAAGACAAAAAATGAAGCTGTCCAGCTTACCTGCTGCCAAAATCCATTATAGAGACAACTTGTATAGAGATGGTGAGCACAGAGGATGACAGATTGCACAGTGTAGCAATAAAGCAGCTGCACTAAAACACAAAGTGAAACTTTTAGGACAAATCAGAGAAAAACGAACAGGTCTGAAAGAAAGGCCCTATTATCCCTGAAGTGATGAGTCATGCAAGTAAATCATTCCATACAAAGCTGAAAATACTAATGTATATATATAAAGCTAGACTTAGTCATTCATCAAAGTAAGTCACATGACAACTGTTATTTGAATGTAAGTGACTGCAAAAAAAAGCCTGAAGTCTTCAGACCGAACTGCAAGGACCTGCCATCTTTTGTTCTGATAACCGTGTAAATGTTCATACCTCCAAACAATGAAATGAAATAGGATTATATGATATTATGGACAAGCATGGTTACCACAGCATGGTTAGATAAATGAGTAAATAAATAAATAATACCTCCCATGATGACCTTCCTGTGAGGCCTGTGGAAGGAGTCAGCAAAAATCACTCATAGATAGAAAAGACATCTTTATAAACCCAAAGATTTTAGAGTTCGACCCTCAGGTATTGGATTCAAAAACAGCATACAGACAATAACGTCTCAACCACTTTTATTGATCAATAAAGCTCACATCCTCTCTCAGACTGTGTATAGAGCCCTATTTATAAATCCTCCTCCTTAACCTTTTGACCCCTTTGCCTCACTCTCTCTCTCTCTCAACAGTCTGTATGGGTTCAGCTAACAAACAAGACATCCATAACAGAGCATCTGCAATAAGTGGCAGTCCATTTCCTTTCACATTAGGGCCAGGCCAATGTTTTTTTTTCCTCCTCTCATTACGCACAACAGCACATCCATCTTTCATCTAGCCCGGCGACTCAATCCATTATGCATGCTAGCTGAGCACGCCTTTCTTACTCAAGTACATCAGAGCATCATCGCTGAAATAGCGAGGCGCCCTGTTGTTTGGGTTTGAAGTGGCGGTGTGGCGTCCCTCGTGGTTTATTCCACTTAACGCTCTCGACCGGTCCCACTACGTAGAATAACTATTACATTACAAGTGTCATGATGAAACTTTGACATTTATAAGGTCGTTTGACATTTTGGCCAGAGATGCAGCTCTACAAATAAACTTTGTAGATTAACAGATATTTACAATATTTATTTTAAGTGAGTAGAAAATGGTGTTTCAAGTTTTCATTGCCGTTTTCTAGATTGAACATAAAAACAACACACAATGGGCCTCATGCAGCAACATCCTCTTAAATGTCTCTTATATTTTCTCTTAATTTTCTGTTAAGAGAAAAAATAAGACAACTTTGGTGAATCCCAGAAATCAATGAGTACTAACAAAATAAGAACAAATCATGGATACGAACAAAAATAAGAGGAAATTCATTCCTTCCTGCATGAGCGCCTGATTTCACACGGAGCTCTACCTAGCCGACCTGCTCAACCCCCTGGCCTCTCTGTTTGTGTCGGTGTCACGCAGTTGTAGCAGGAGATATTTTACTTATTAACATCGCCAGTGATTTGGGGAGGCAGCTGCAGTATAATTGTGCAGGATGTGCGGAAGAAAGTAATTAGATCATTGCGACGCAGTGTTTCGCCTGCAGCTGTCTGTTTTCCATCAATTTTTCTAAATAGGTTGTCAGATCCTCCCTTCTTGGGCTGTCCAATTATATTATATTTGTTTAGGATAATTCACTGAACACTGAATGATGGCTGTTTGAGATGCATTAGACGTGGTGATGGATTCCACACAATGCCCATGGGGTGTTTTTGACTTGAACAAATAAAGCTCAACTAAATAAATCAAATAAATCTAGTAACTAGATTTATTGTGACTATCTATAAACTTTAAAACAGGGAATGTATGGATAAGACTTCACTTACTGGATTTATAGAGAGGGACAATCCAAAAAAATGTGCATTTATTGTCTAAACCAGATGACTTGTGGTTAGTTTCCATGTTAGTTTGATATGTTTTTTGTAACAGCTACTCCTTCCCATCCCGTCTGTTATGATGTTCCTCTGAAATGCAGGGTTTCCATTACAGGAAGGGGGTCCCATCAAATATTAAATTGTACTAAAACGCCCTGTTGGGCTGCTGCCATGGAAAGATGGACTGTCATTTGTACTGTAAACACTTTTTAGTTCTGATATTTGGGTGACTGTCTGGCAGCAAATGCGCGGGGAGGTGGTTCTCATGTGCAGAGCTAATGCTTTTTCCATTAATTATCATCTGCCTTTTAGTGCTTTGAAATGCCCGTGCAGTATATTAAAGATCTAATGTTTTCCTGAAATGTTCATTACTTCTACTTTGAATTAGCCAGATAGGTTCATCTAAACAAAAACAAGTGATAATTTCCCATCTGAAAGCTTTCTGCTACCACCAGAGCCTCCACTTCCCGAGGTACAGTTGAAACTGGGAGCTGAACCCGACTCTTCCCGGCGTCTCCGATGGTCTCAGACGGTCTCAGACGTCGCCTCTGTTTCATTCAGTCACTTCATGTCTAATTAATTAACTCTGCTCGGTCCTTTCAGAGCCCACAGCGACAGAAGTAGGTTACCTTGGTAGCCACCAACACACGACGAGGTGGAGCGTGTTGGTGTGAACAGACAATACTCTGATCTTGATGTAGATAATCATATCCTCAGACTGCAGCCATGTACGGTCTGCACTGATGTATTTATAGTGTTATAGTGTTTCTATTTCTGTCAACAGCCAAGCATTGGCGGTATGGCTGTTTTTGTCGGCATCGTTGCTTGAGGCGTTAATCTCAGCAGACTATGTAAAGAGAACATTTTTAAACGTCACGGCTACGGACACAATTTTGATTAATGATCATGATGCTGGCTTGATTAAATGTATAGTTTGATATACTCATCTCTTTTGAAGCAGTACTACACAGTGTACAAACTGACTTACATCATTGGCTCGCTGTTTAGATAGATAGATAGATAGATAGATAGATAGATAGATTTCTGACTGTTGTCCATATCGTATTAGTGATATTATTACATATAGCAGCTTTTGATCTCCCACCACCTTGATTCACCTTCACAATATAAATGAAACCAGTTGAAAAGCACACAGCCTTCAAATTTTGGGGTTTTCTGTGTGTACAAATCCAGGCGCAACAAAATTTTGGACAGGGCCAGGATGATGGGTTATTGATTTTCTGAGCAAAACTTTGTATCTGTCGAGCCTCGGGGTAAAAACACTGTTAATGAAACGAGGGGAAATTGGAAATGTCAGAGCGTGTTTAATCCCACTGCTTTATGTTGAGAACTATTTTTACAGCTCAGCTTTTCTTGCCAAATATTACTCACATTTCATGAAACATCAAGGGGTAATGCTCTAGAAAGTGTTGTTCTTTAGTGGATTAAAACAATCTTGAAAGAGTGTACTATCTTCATTCAGGCTCATAGTGCTTGAATCTGGTCCAATCCTGATTTGGACTTCCTTAAATTCAATCTCCTAAATATTTAATTTAACAGCAGCTCTGTACTCAAGAGTATAATTCATTTTGACACTTTATTGCCCTAGGGATATTATTTCAACATTTATCTACAGTAGAATGAAAAAAATAGATAAAGGATGATGCATTTCAGTATTAGATTGCAATACTTAATGTCCTTCATGTTATTAAAGAGAAAACATGACTTGATTATCCGTCCTCAAAACCATTTTTCATCCTATATAGGACAGATCCATTTGTAATCAGAGAAAAGCTTGCCCCTACTGCTTAATCTGTGTACGTTTTCCAGTTCAGATTGGTTATCGCTGCCATGAAATGAAGCTGTAGATGTAAAAAGCTCAAAGAAAACCATGACATCGCAGATTTGCGACTCGGTTTCCTGCTCTGGGATAGAGTTGTTTGTGTTCTGACTTTGGCGTCGTGAACCCCATTTGGACGGGATTAGTTTCCCGGACAGTTGTCAACACGGGACATCTGTAATGGTAATGGGCAATTTGCACGGGATAAGAGATCTGTGTAATCAGCCTCCAAAATGACAGAGATGGAAGTGTCCGCTGCAGAAATGTACCATGCGACAAATGTAACTTCTGATGTGCTCGGGCAATAACAACACTACATGGCTGTGAGTGAAGAGAAGTCACCAGAGTTGAGACTTCTGATATTGACATTGTGTAAAAATGTTGACGTCCCCCCCAAAATAGGACTGACAATCATGTCAGAGCTGTAATTTTGAATGGGGCTAGTTTAACCTGAGTGCTATTTGTACTGGGGATTTACAGAAGGTAATAGAGGATGACATTTTCACTGGCATGGGCAGTCCGTAAAAATGACGGGACTAAAGTTACAGAGGTAAAGGTTAAGGTACACTTGTTACCCCCCCATTTAGTAGATCCATGTCTTTTATACGTCCTTAAATTGAGTAGCATTGAGTCACACTGAGTCGTATTTCCTTTAAGTCCTGCAGTATTATTATAGTGGGCCTCTGATGAGGATTTCTCTGGAGCTGACAGGTCGCAGTCAGCCTGCAAAGCATGTATTTATGTCACCGTTATCTTCTCTCTGACAATCTGTTTTACGTGTCTGGCATCTTGTTAAGCTACGTTTCCAAGTATCCATTGTGCCTTCGCCATGGGAGATAAATGAGGAAAATTTCTCACTGTGTTTACCAGAGTTATAGCCTGTCCCCGTTACTGCAGCCAGGCCATAAATAGGCAGAAACCTGCGACACATTTAATTAAATTCAAAAGCTCAAGCTGTCAGCCATTGTGTGTGTGGCCCTCCCTTCCTCGCTCCTAATAGATGCTTGTGGTCCATAATGACTGGGTGCCAGATCCACTGTGTCAGCTCAGAGGAGTGATGCTGAATAATGGGCCTCGTCAGATCTGTAGAAAAATGTAGATCACGTGATGAAGACATCACAATTGAGAAGAAACCCACGTAGTTTCAGAAAAAATGGGATTGAGAAAAGCTGGTGGGATTTCATATTGATGCTGAGGCAGTTTTGAGATAAAATGCCTTTTGAAATGGCCTCAGTGTTAGGAAGGTTCTTCATTGCAAATACCATGAGCCACCATTGAGGAAGAGATTTTTTATCCTAATGGGATTTAACTGGTTAAAAAAAGAATAATACATTTTTTCAAAAATTGAATTAAAAATACCATTTTATAGTTTAGATTCAAGCATCTAAAAAAGTTCGAGCTATGGGTCACACGTGGCAGCCATTTGCTACACCAACACGTAAAAAACCACCGAATCCGTCAAACCCAATCTATCGATCAGGATGATGAAGATGAGAAACGACTCGTAAAGCAACATCAGTTGGCAAGTAGCATCTGGATAAAATCACACCAGCCATGCTTAGTCAGGAGAGACGCCATGATGAACCACGCTGTGACAGAGAGCAGCTGTGGTCCAGAAGTAGCCCTGCACTAGATCGCCCTGTGTAATTCGTCGTAGTATCCGCGGTGATGGACAGGTAGATAAGAGATTACCATTTGGCAGCAGTCTATCGGATTTCTGTGTGAGCACGGAAATCCAATTACCACTTCATTCAATCATATCATGCAGGTGTGTGTGTGTGTGTGTGTGTGTGTGATAAGCCATTCCAGTGGAGACATTACAACAGCAGACTTAAAGTGGTATTACATTCATTAAATTACATTACAGGCATTTAGCAGATGCTTTTATCCAAAGAGACTTACAATGCATTCAACAGTGCATTCAACATAGGTAGGTAGAGAGCTACTAGTCACCAGAAATCGTAAGTGCATTTCCTTCCTAAACATCATCTAAGAGCAGAACCAGTGCTGAGGTAAAAGATCAATAAGTTAGCTACCTACGTTTTATTTCAACAAATGAGACAAATAAGTGAAACATATAAGAGAAGACGTTCAATTCAAAGCTACTCCATGCAACTTTTTCCACATTAAAATAACAATAAATGAATGGGCTGTATTACACATCAGTCTGTCTGTGGCCCTGCGTGTTCGTGCCTAAACCTCCCCTGTTTGAGGCGTATACCGTTAGCTGTGGGCGTGGCCAGCAGTGAGCTGGGTTGTGGCTATCGAGGCGAGGCTAGCAGCTGCAGTTCAGGGAAGTCACAGCATCAACAGTAATAGAGGAAAGCAGTAAGAAAAGACAGAAAAGACCCGCTCAAAAACATGGTGAACGTCAGTGTTATTGCAGATTGTCTGACTTTGCTGTTTACTTCTTCAACGGCTGTGGTGGCGGTTACCTCAGCTTCAGGCTAGAGGCTGTTTGAAGGTGGACGGCTCATCAAGATGAATGACGTGTGTTGGGGAGGGTACTT